>JBBPCY010000782.1:0-16421 GCA_037974405.1 Brachyalestes nurse
AGAAAGAAACCCACTGCTGATATAAACAGATTCAAACAATTTTCATAGGTGCCTAAGACTTTTGCACAGTACTGTACCAATTTACATATTTGTTATATAAATGCTGCACCTGTAGAAATTCACATCCTAGAAACTGGACCTGACTATGAACATGAAATCAGAAAATACAGATCTGTTGAAGTGGTGAAGTAAACTACCATTGCTCCTGCTGATTTTGAATGGTATTTCCTTAGTAGTCCCAGTCTATCTATGAAGGGTCAATTATTTCAGGTCACACAAATATCAGTTGGTCAGGAAAGAACAAATATGTGCTCACACCAATCCAAAATAACAATATGCTGGTGTTAAACCAATAGAAAGAAAATACGAAAAGAAAACAGGTCCCAAAAAGGTTATCTAAGTAAGCTTTAAAGCAAATTCCTTACAAAACTTGTTTTGTAAGGTCAGTTGCACATATTTGCATGTTAAGTTGTTTACAACTTATGTGTCCTGGTTTTAGGCCAATCAACAAAGATAACTACATGAAAACATGTTTGACTGACTTACCACAACTCTTATACGGCCATGTAAAACAAGCCATGCAATAGATTTCTTTGAAATTACTTTGGTTATGACCTTGGAGGTTATGGTTAGATATTTGCATAATGGTTAAAATTGCCAGACCAAGAGGAGTTATAAATCTAAACAGCAGGAGTACATATAACAGTGTCTACATGGGCAGGGGCCCATGATCCAGTACTGTTCTGTATCTGTAGGTTAATCATAAAGATAACGTTTAAGATTATATTGCCTTGTGTTTCACAGATGTTCCATTTTGCATTCTCTGGAAGTGGAAGTATTATTTAGCCAAATTGCACAGTAAATATGTAAATTCATCAGCTATCTGAAGTGTCTTGGTGGACTATATAATAGTCCACCAAGGATACTGTTTAGTAGCCTCCGTCAGATTGCCACTGGGTGAATACAGTTAAGGACACATCTCCTACTTGCTTCAGCAGGACACCGTCAACATTCAGCCATGTAAGCAGCCAACATTATATTATATTATATTATATTATATTATATTATATTATATTATATTATATTATATTATATTATATTATATTATATTATGCTATATTATATTCTATGTTATTATGTTATATTATATTATATTGTATTATATATGCCTTATTTCATTTATAGAGTAAAAAAAAAAGTAAATAAAAACAAAGACATTCCCTGTGTCTTTTATTCCTGTTATATTTGTTACTGTTTTTCATTTAAAGCACTTTATATGAAACAGTACGGTAATCCCTTCTAGTCTGTCTAATGTGTCTCAGCAAGAGATAGAAAGTCATAGAATTGAATTCAATCTTTAAAAAAATCAATAGAATCAAAATATGCAAAGCACATAGCCTATTGCATGAGGTTTAGAAGGTTTTTATAATTACCATACTTTTTCCTATAAAAAGTGTGAAAAAACATTAACTGTTTTGAATGAAAAGTAGTAATAAATATAACAGCAATAAACGACAGAGAGGATGTCTTTGTTTTTATTTATTTTTTGATTGACATTATTTTCTTTATAATTATTAAGTGGAACATCTGTTTAAAAATGTTAAAACTATTTAAAATTTGTTAAACATCACCTAACAAAAGCACCGTTTGATAAAAAAAAAAAAAAAAAAGATAATTTACCTTAAACAGACCTGACAAGACTGATAATATCGGATTACTTCGGATACTTACTTTTTGTAAAATGTTTTTTTATAAGATGATCTAATATCCATTATGAAGTTTAGCATCCCAACTGATGTGGAATGTTTGCAAAGTTTTTCCTCACCACTTTTAGAGGTGTAGTGCCTCCTCAGGGTGATCTATAAATCCGCTAGTTGGCGATGCAGGCAGCGGTTGACAGCAGTCAACTTGTCAAAGTCCATGTCTAAAATTCAGCAACAGAAAATCAAACCTAAATAATAAGACAAATAAACAGAAAACAGCTTTTCTGCTGAACACAAAACAGTCTGCTTGAACAGAACAGTGTTATTTGACTAGCTGCAAACTAAAAACCACAGGGCTTTTAGATTTATAGTAATAATAACTAGATGCATTACCGCAAGAAAATGCTAAGTTTGATTGCATGCATTCCCAGCCCCCTTATCCATGATATCACAGACTCTCTCTCCAACCCACAGTTTAAAGGTGACTCAACCATTCTCTCTCTCTCTCTCTCTCCATATTTTACAGAGGACTCTCAGCAAATAAAAAAAACCCATTCTCAGCCCCTGATCAACTGATCACAAAGTTAACACATCTTAAGGCAGACTGTAACATCACTGAGTGAAAACCTTGACTAAAAACCTATTTCTAGCTATATTTGAGCCTGTTTAGCCTGCTGACATTTAGCTCTTAAATTTTATTCTTATTCTTGTTTTTTATTTCTATTTTCATACAGTTATCTATAATTATGCAATTGTTCATAAGACAATTTCATTCCTAAAATGCACTAAAACTTTGCAAAGTTACAATCTATCAATTGTAGAATTTCTCTTAAAACCGCTACGCTAGTTTCTAGACCTTAAAACACTACCAATAGCATTACAGTTTACTTTTCATCTTTTTTTCTGTTTTATACTTTTTGATTTACACTTTTGGATGACCAATTCTATATTTTAAAATAAGCCAGTTCTTCTTTTGATCGCTACATTGCTACTTTGTTTTTTGAACACATCAATTTAAGTGACTTTCTTACTGCCCTGTTGTGCTTCATTCTCCAGGAAAGTCAAGAATTTCAGAGATAACCTAGAATTCCTTTTACAAGATGTTTCTGAGTTTGACATTCAGGGCGACTCTGTACCATCTGAGATACTGGTGCATGGATCTACAGCATTTCCTATTGGACAGACGCCAGATGGAAAGGCATTTCTTGCTGGATCATACTATGGAAAGGGACGAGTGATTGTGGCCGGCCATGAAGCTTATCTAGGTCGTGAATCGCTGTCCACTTTCATGATCAATGCTGTCCACTGGCTTGATAATCGGCGTAATGGGGTTATTGGAGTTTTACCTGAACTTAAAGATGCCTATAGGCTGCTGAGTAAGTCAGGACACGATTGTCAGTTAACTGGCTTCAAGGAAGGTCTGAGTGTCTTTGTCTGCACCTCTTACAATGATGCTCAGTCTAAAGAGATCCAGGAATTTGTTGCTGGTGGTGGTGGCCTTCTGATAGGTGGTCATGCTTGGTGGTGGGCTAATGTTAATCCTGGCCATAATGTGATGACTGACTGTCCTGGAAATCATATCCTCGGCAAAATGGGATTGTATCTCTTAGACAAAACTGTGACTGCTGGCTTGTACAAGGCCCCACAGGTGAAGCAGCATGGCATTTCCACTATACGGATGTATCATTTCCAGAACCTGCTGCAGCATTTTGCTGACCATGTGATCCAGGGTCAGCAGCTGGGAGATTATGAGCAGCGATTTCTCCAAAAGTTTGGCAGTGATTGTGTCAGTTACCTCAGCAGGCAGGCGCATGACTGTGACGTATACACGTCAGTGGTTGCACTTCTCACAGACGTGATTAAGAAGGCAGGGTTTCCTCAGGTGTCTCCTGCATTCCCTGTTAAAAGTGTACAGAATCATCTGCTTCTGAAGGTGGGGACTGAGTTGTCCAGGATTTGTCAAGACCCTGACGTGCTCCAGTCATGCATCACAATAGATGCACCTAATCTGCCAACTGTGTCCGATACAAGAGTCTTGATCAGTGCGAGCACAGCAGGTAAAGACTTATCAGTTAAGTACACTACAGCTAAGTATTAGAATTGCAATTATGCAATCACAGAATCATTGATTTTTTTGTCACGATACAGATCAAATTACTTGCAAGTGGAAGGAGTGGGAATATGCTAGTTATTCCCTTAGTGACTGAATACACTGTATTTTTTTCAGCATCTTTTCTAGTTTTTGTAACAAAGTTTGATGGTTACTTGCACAAACTAACCATGTAGGGATAAAACTTGAATAGTGGAACGTTTCAAGACCAGTTAAATGAGAGGAGCTATCCATTTGCTTTCTTTTTTCAGAGGATGAAGAATGGATAAGTACAGGTCTCTATCTCTCTCCTGGAATGAAGACTACAATTACCGTACCCAAGGCAATCATAGGCAAGGGTTGGCAGGTATCACTTCAAACTATTCTGGAAACAATATTAAGCTATTGTTATTTCTATTCTCTCTCTTTGGTCATTAAGCCTCCTAAAAAGCCTATTTCTGACAAAAAAACTGTGTTGGTCCAGAGCATTACATTTAAATGTGTGTTAATAAACCAAACCAGGTTAGCTAGGTGACAAAACAGTTACACAATATGTCACAAATGTGCTGTATCCAAAACTGGACATATTTTGTGTTAAGCATATTATGATGCATATCGTCTAATCCCACATATCTGCAGGTGCAGATCGGCTGTCAAACAGACGACTTAGGCGAAGCAAATGAGCTGAGAAGGGCCCCTGTGGTGGTTGTGCGTTTCCCTTTGAAAAAAGAGAGTCTGCAAGTCTGGAATCTGTGGGGAGGACTTATTTACCTCATCGCTCCCCCTAGAAGTACAGTGCATGACATGGAGTTTGTCATACAGACAGGTGTAAAAGCACCATACTACAAGTCTGGTAAATTCATTTTTCAGCTTTTCCTTGCTAGTAATGAATAATCTGTGCCGTTCATTGCCAGATTAAATATGATCTTTTTTGGAGTAAAGTACATTTAAAGGACTTTAAACTAAAGTGCTGGACATAACAGTACTCTGAAGCATAATTCCAGAAATGGATGTCATAAGGCTGAGGCCTAATTCAGACCTCTGCAACAGTTTTTTATATTTCAATTTGAGTTCAAATACAAGCGTGCCATTTCTATTAAGGAGAGCTGTGTTGCTCTAGACATAAACAATTGGTCCAACTCATCATCTCTTCAAGGATAAGGCCCAGTCTGGGGCTGGGCTCTCTGCAGCTCCTGTTCCTACCAGCATGGTCATACTCCACAAACCAAGGAATAGCTGGCAATCGGTGGCCCCAGGCTGCCCCTTTATGTGATTTCACATAAGCGTGAGGGCCCTTATGTTAATCAAACATACATGTCGAACCCACACATTGCGTCGCTGGCTGTCCACTGCTTCATTTGAATGGGTTAAATACAGAGAATGAATTTCACATTGACACTGCGTGCCATGCTGTGGTGTGTTCATTTGTGACTCTAAGGACCTCTTTACTAATTGCTTAATAATTGTTGTTCAATACTTTTGCATATATTATGAAAGTTATACCACTTTCCACCCAGGAGTGACCACTGAATGCGACTGGGTAGCTGAGATCCGCAAAGCACCAGCACCCTGGGCAGAGCTGGAGTTTGAGAATCTCATCATCACCTTGCCATCGGAGACGATACGGCATCTGGAATGTCCAGACAAGGTTGCCACTCTCTGGAACTCCATCATGAAGAGTGTAGCTGACTTGGCTGCTAAGCCTGCAAAGTTTTCCCGCAAGGAACGCTTCGTTGCTGATGTTCAGATCTCTGCTGGTTTGTGTCATGTAGAAGTGTTTTGTCAGGACAACTTTAATAGAACCATTACTGCATTAATGTGATGGCATGATTTAGAGATATACAGCCATGGAAAAAAATAAGAGATACTTTTTTTCTGGTTATTGCTTTTACTCAGTGTGTCTGTGTAAAATGTGCATGCACATACACATTTTTATTCACTACTGACCACACTCAAATCAAAATTCCAAGAAAAAAATGATAATAATAATAATACTTTATTATAATTTATAATAATTTATTATACCAGGGAAATGTTAAACCACCCAACACTATTACATTGTTTTTACAACTGCAACAATTCAAATAGTAATGTTAAGAGCACAGTGTGTGCATGTGTGACTGTTTCATCCCATCAGCAAACTAAGTTTGTTATGAAGCTGCTGTAATACAGCTCATAGAAAAGCTGCTAAACAAACACTGCTGCATTCACAACACATATGGAGGCATTTCTTATTTTTATACAGCTCACAATGCAATAGTTCATAAAAGAATAGCAGCCTGTGCATTTTACACACACACTGCTGCAAATTGTACAAACAGTGAACAGAAAAAAAGAGAAAAGTGATGGCTCTTTTTTCATGGCTGTATGTACCCCTAAATTAATAATATAATTGTCCTGTTTCCTCAGGCTTCATGCATTCTGGTTATCCTATTATGATGCACTCCGTCTCTGCTCCAGACTTGGTGAATCCATATGTTGCTGGTAAAAGTGATTTTTGGGGTCCTATGTTTGCATTGGGCCAGAACCAAAAGTGCTCAAATTCGGAATTCCCTCCACATACTACTGACAGCACCTGTAATCTGTGGTCCGTGTACGTGCATGAGGTTGTGCTGGGTGTGAACAGGGCAAATGCCCACGAACAACTGACACCAACCAAACGACAGGGCCGAATTAAGGAATACATCACGGGAGGCAGGCGCCTGGAAGACTGGAAGGTTTGGACAGCTTTGGAGACATACATGCAGGTTAGTGGAGTACATGAGATTCTGACTTTTGATTTAATTAAGAAATATTCAAGCATGTATGCAAATAGTCATTTCTTCATTTTAGAATTACTGCTACAGCTGACTATAACTCAATGAGATTGCCTCCCAGCTAAATAGAATTTAGCAGTGGTTGCAAGAACAGTGAATTATACATTTCACCTGAATTTAGAGTGGGAGTTGATCCCAAAGAAAGAGTCAATCTTACAGCTGCAGTCATTTGGGGACCAAGGGTTGACTCCAAATCTTTAAACTCAATAAAGTCAAGAGCAAAGTCTGTGTCTTTACCCACACAGATGTCACTTTGTTGATGTCACTTTGTAGCATGTTTAATAAATGTGTTCTTCCACAGCAACCTTGAATAGACTGGCTGCATTTAACTCTTGTCAAAGTTTGGCATAAAAAGACTTTTGAAAGTGTTGCAAATTTGTTAAAAATATAGGAACCTTTGTTTATGATTACAAGTGATCCATAGTGATCCATAGTGTACCATAGTGCCAGCAAATGTTTTTCCATTTTTCTAAATAAAGCGACTTGTATCGTCCGGAGCCATACCCACACTGTCACAGCCGTGCTCCAGAGCAGACCCTGTTTGTGCTTCTTTATTTTGTTATTCGTCTAGTGTGTTTTGTATTTATGTCCATTATCCCTATTTTAGTTTTTATATATGAAAGATCACGTCTGCATGTACATCCACTTACAGTGCTCCATACAAACATCACAGTATTGAGATAGCCTTTTGGCCTATTTTTTTAAATAATTTGACATATACTTGCAAGGCTTTACTGGAAACACAACAAGATTTTAACACAAACTCAGAAGACACATATAGGTTGACTGGTATTTTTTTTAAATAACAATGGAAAGTAAACTGAGTATCTTTTTCATTATAGGGGCTTTTTTTCTGAGGTGAGAAGTCATTTTGGAGTAAGACTGTAATGTAACTGAATATTAACAGAATTCCCCAGGCACTTTTTCACACAATAATATTTACATTTACATAAGAGCAGTTGGTCATTTTAATGTAATCATACTAGGTACCTGCAACAAACACAACAAAAAATTACATTAACAGTTAAAAGAAAAAGGGCTTTGGGTGTGTGACGCAAAACAAACATTTTGATATTTACAATCCATCTGTTCTATTTACAATGATACATTTTTATCGCTTACAGCTGCAAGAGCAGTTTGGCTGGGGTGCCTTCAAGAAGGTCCATTCAGTTTACCGTGACATGAATAACACACCAAACGACAAGACTGGCAAGATGAACCTGTACGCTGAAACATTCTCCAAGGTGATAAAGAGGAATCTGACCAGCTTCTTCAAAGCCTGGGGCTGGCCCATTCAGCCCCGTACTGAGGAGAACCTGTCCAGTCTGCCTGAATGGAGTGACCATCCACTGGTTCAATATAAGTAGTTAAAACAACCATCTTTCCTGATTTTTCTGATTTTGTTTAGGGTCACTCCTTTCTGAAATTGGTTCACATGGATATGTTTACCAACAGGATTTGCATTTGGCTTTAGCAAAAGTCAAAATAGTCTTTTTCTGTTTTCTAATAAATTGCATCAAGGTGTCATGGCTGAAAAGGTGTCATGGCTGAAAGCCTACATTTTGGTAAATTGTCAGCTTTGGATATTTTCAAATAATATCATTTCCTACAAACTACTATTTTCTTGTAGGTTATGAGGTGAAATTCCATCAGGTTTTATCCTCAGTAAGAATCCTATACAAGCAGAGTGATAGAACAGCCCTGCAACCAAAGAACAGTTGAAGCCAACTTTCTGAAAAAGCAGTGATGCACAAAAGGAATCCCAAGTAAGTGGAAAACAAAAATAAGTGAAACACCAGCAAACATGTTTCCTTGTAGATTTAAAGACTTAAAAAGTTAATGGTCACTATGAAATGTTACCAATAATGTGATTAATTAACTTTTTTGACAACCATATCATGATCCTGAAATGTATCATTTGAAACCTAAAAACAAATAATATTCACATTATCGCATTATTCACCGTGGTCTACCTGTTCTCAGCATGTTCACTTACTGTAAAAGAATAACTTGCCATTATTATACACAATCATTTTAATGTGAACAACCATAAGATTAAATGGTGGATGGGTTTATAATTTAAAAATAACTTGTTAATTATGCATCTTAATAATTTTGCTTACAGTACTGTGCCTGATTACATGATTACAAGGTGAAAAATATACTGATGCACATCTGGATTAGACTGTTGTTTAAGTGTAGTAGAATTACACTGTATTGCTAAAATCGTTTGCTTGTGGTGTGCACAGATAAACATGAAAAAAATAAAAGTGTGATCTATTACACCTGTTTCATAACTCATACTCACCCACAAATGAATTCAAGTGTATTGTGCATAAATCATTTTCTTAATTAATGTCACCATAAACCACATGCATGGGTAGCAGGACCTTTTATTTTTTCTTATATTAACAAAGTACTGAATCTGAATTTCATTCTACTTCTTGGTCCTGAATATGCAAACATTCAAAGTGTAGCTGTACAGTTTTGCCACTGTATAAAGAGACCAATTCCTGTGCTTAATTATACATTTTAATGAATTTCTTGAATCCCAAAATGTGGAGGCACTTTATCTGACGCAGTGTGCTTTTTTAGAAGAGTAGAATGTTAAGATTATCTTGTGCCAAACTGTGATCTGCTCCATCATATTTCTAAATGGCTTATGTTTAGCAAGCATAAACGTTACATTCAGTTACTGGCATTGATTATAGAACAGCTCTCCTACTGGTGTATTGGAGTAGTTCTGCAGAAACTGAACCAGCTTATCCAGGGTGTATTCCTCAACTAAATTCTGATCAGTGTTGAGGGCAATCGCTGCACCACTGCGAACAGGAACACCGTTGCCACCAACGCAGCAGTAGGCGCTCCACATGTACTCTGGGATATTGACCCGTTTGACGTTGTTCTTGATGATCCAGTTACCAGCAGAGGGGATGGCACCTACCAGCACGTAGGCCTTGTTGCACTGAGAATTGAACATACTAGCCAGTTTGGACTCATAGTTAGCCCAGGCATTCTGGTTCAGTTTTGAGTTCTGTGGCACCACATTGGTGAGGGTGAATGTGGCATTACGACTTGGAACTAGAGGAAACAGAAGACAATAGTAAAAGAGAAAAATGACCACACAGAGGTACGTTCTTCATACTCCTGTAAGTTATTTATGGATGGACTGAATTCAGGTTTGTAAACAAAGCACAAGACGCAAGACAATCATCTTCATTGAAAAGAAGTACAGGGTAAACTGGCATTCAGCTGACTTATCCAGCGTGTCTTACAATCATTACAAAGGCAGTCCCTGAACTCAAATTTATTCTGAAAGAACTTAATTAGATGCAGGCTGCCTAGAGGTACATTGGCTGACCTCCAAATGAAAGACACCACTCATTACTAGAAATAGAAATTAATTTTTTCAGTCAAGGATGGGTATTGATTCCTGACTGGCCAATACCAAAATTTTGATAAGCTCTGTGACAAACAGTGCTGGTTGCTTTAATTATGCAACGTTAATGCCTATTAACATAACTAGCATTTTCAAAGAACTGCTATACAGGATGAGTTGGAGGGACGGGGGCGGCACACTGTACATCAACACCACATAGTTGGTAATCAGACTTTTGTAGAGATTGCTCTTGCCTCATATATAGAGGAAACTCACAAAGAAGCTTGTTTTTTTCTCAAAAAGTAAAAAAAAATTGCTGAATCTTCGAGTCTTTTTTTGCCCATCAAATTATGGAGAGTTGTATCAGTAAAAGTATCGATAAGTATCAGTATTGACAAGCAGTATCAGGGTCAATACCAGTACAAATCATAAACATTCCCATCTGTAGTCATATACGACATTTGGAACTTTCAGAAAATTGTCAAATTCAGAGTCACTGCAATTCCCAGCTGTTAATATCCATGTCTAAGATTATTAAATGGTGAAGCCTGGGCGATCTGTGGTTCACTTGACAACCAAAAGCACTTTTTTGCACAAAAAAACAGCCCATGGTTACCTAGAATTTGTATCTAATGTGGGTTCACAAAAATATTTTTATCTCTATTGAAATGCACATTGTGAAAGAGCTACTGCAAAAATACAACTGACACTGAGAACCCCTGTCTCAAACGTATGAGGATTTAGAGGCTCTTGACAGTGATCAGTGCATACCTGCATGGTGCCCATTGGGATTAAGGTGGCCGCGATCAAACCCTGAGTTAGTATAGTCCTCATTCAGAGCCTGCCTCTCACCCTGATAGACACCAGGGTAGTCCTGTCCTAACCAGTAGCCATCTTTCATCTCACCTCCCCAGTTTTGATTCACCAGCTGAAAAAAAAACACAACATGTAGAAATTACTTTTATTAAAGGGTTTTTCCAAAAAAGACAAAGCAAAGCCAGATTACAAAACCACGAGACTGTTTAGTCGGTGACACGAATGCACTTTCAAATGTTAAGTTATCTTATCTCTTACCTGGGGTTCCACAAACCAGCGCGTTTCTCTGCCTCCTCCATTACTGGGCCCAAAGGTGTATGCAGAGTAGACAGCAATACGATTGTACGTGTCATACAGCGTGGCAAAGTGATAGCTGTTCTGGAAGCACTGGCAGATCCGGGCAACACCAGGTGTAGCTGACCCCCATTCTGGCACTTTGCTTTTGTAGAAGAACTTTATGCAGTCAGACTTAGTTTGGAAGTCAGACACCACATCACCCTCAGTTAGAGCCAGGAACAAGCCTGCAATGGCACAAAAAACACCATAGGTGTGCATCATTGAGCATAAAAAGTTAGTCTCCTGTTTTTCGATTGACTCACACCCGTACTACAGGGCCAATAACAACTGCACAATCATCAAAGAGGAATCCTAACTAACCTATCTTATATCCATGTGCTTATCTCCTCTTTTTTATTTTTCCCCAACATTATCAGCATTTTGACAAGGTAACATAGCAACCACTTGGAAGTGGGCGTGTGTAAATAAAGGAACTGTATTAATGTCCTTGTTTGGATGTGTCAGTTATTGGCTAGTTGTACAGGGTTACAATGTTTTATTGGGCAGTTTCGACTACGATGCATTTGAAGTAAATTAACGAGAATGAAGTTAATTCATTAACAGAAATGCTGCTGGTTACAACACAATCTAAAATCTCCAGCAAACTTCCCCACATTGAAAAAAGATCATCAGAGGTTGCACAAATGTGTGCAACATCTGTGTGGTTCCCACAGAAACACACAAAACATGACCTCATCTCACCTCACCAGCATGTCAGCAGAAGGAAAACCACAAAAATTAAACTCCTCAGTTTTTTCAGTCTGAAAAAAAGCATCATGGATCTGGAGTCCAGGACAACACGTTAAAAGCTTTTTGAGTTCGTAAACCTTTTTCTTTAGACCATTCCCAAACCATGAATGAAGACACTGATAACAAGGACCATCTTAATTGTCAATGAGGCACAAACCTGGTCTGCAACAGTGGCACATGTGAAACTGGCATCCCTATGAGTGATAACTTCAGTAATAAGCTTTGAGATGATCTGTTGGACGAGTTCTGTGGCTCTTTATGATAAGAAAGGGTAGCTGTCGAGATTGTCTGTTCTCATAGGTGTCCGGCTATATTTGAAGATCGGGGAAGCTTGTTCATTTTTTGATGTTCCTTCCATGGTATAGTTAAAATTACTGTATTCCAGGCAATGATAAGAAAATAGTGGATACCAACAGCTTTAACGTGGTCAGAAAAACAGCATCTATTGCACTTATTGAACGTCTGGTAAATGAGAGTCTCCAACAGCTGACTCACAAACTCCACTGAGCACTGTCAATAGTCAGATGATGCTTATAAGACTGTCTTTGTACATGTCAGTTATTTTTGTGAGAACATCCTTTTTATATGAGTAAAAAATGAGTATTTCTGAGCACCTGTGGTGGAGCCAGTAGTGGTTTTGATGGACTGATTGCCACTGGGAGAGTCCTCCTTTGGGAACATCTTCTCACATTTCTTTGAGGTCTTCTTGAATTTCAGAAAGCTGCGAATGCGATGGAATATTCCTTTCTTGGTTTTGTTATTCTGTGTGCCCATACTGGCTCAGTGCATGGCCCAGAATTAGTTGTGGAAACCGTCTTGCTCATACTTTCTTCTTCCATTGCCTCAGTCGGGGATGTAATTAGGATCAGGTCAAATGTGGAATTTTGACCTTCCGCCATTTGCTTGAGAAGGTAAGCGAATCCATATTTCTCAATAAGATTTTCATAGACCGCTCGATAGATTTCGTGCATCATTCTATCTTGTGAGTAGGTCTTGGAGAATATATAATGGAGGCGTTTGTGAGCTCTGTGAGATACTCCGGCGGAGCTCTCGAAATGCTGTTTCTGTATTTTCTGGAGAACAGTAAACACCATGGGTTCATTTTCACAGGTGTCTGTCTGTGTTTGAGCATCAAGTGCAGCATAAGCATTCCTGTCAGTGCTGCTGGTCTCGGGTGAGAACTTGTTGCTCAGGTGTGTTTTAAAGGAGTTCTCACTCGGGAGGCTGCCGGACTCCGAAGACAAATCTGAAGGTAAAGAGAGTATTTCCATAACCTGGTTGGCCATCACATTAGACATTGAACTGACGGTGCTAACAAACAGCTCTGATGAGGTCTCTGAATCTGATTGGTCATCTGGAATAATGTAAACTGGGATGACCATGTCACCTCTGGACTCATAAACTAACAGAGCATTCACATCTGAGTTTGATGACGAAAAGCAAGACATCAGTAGAGCCTGAACATTTTCTTCTGCAAAGTCATAGACAAGCTGGTAAACTGCGGCTCGTCCACAGAGAACAGAGTCAGACACACTATTCCTTGGCCTCTGATTCTGAGGATTTGAATCTGTCTTACGCTGGCAGTGAAATTGGTCCACAAGAGATTTAGCAAGATCAGTAACTTTACCAAAGGACATCGGTGATTGAAATCCAACAGCACTACCTCTTACTGCTCTTACAGGAGTAGAGCAGCGATTGGAATTGGAGGAGGATGTCTTAGTGGGTGTGAACATCTCTACTCTTTCAGGGACTTCCCTACTACCTGGCAGATCATACCCTCCATCAACACATTCCAGCATGCTGTCTAAAATTTCTCTGGCCAGTAGGTGTTCTACAGAGCTTTGTTTAACCACTGAACCTTCCGGTTCAAGATTAACAGAACTCAGAACTTGGCTTATTGCTGTGCTGGCAAGACACACAGCAGCACATTCATCCTTTGGTTCTTTTGACAGATGCACTGTGTCATCATTTATCAGACTTACTGACTGCTTGATCTCATTGACAAAGTTGTCCAAGATTTCTGATACAGAAGATTCACTTATCTTCACTTTTCTGTCCCATTATTACTGCTAGTGAATGATTCCATAACTGCATCAATATAATAGTCAACGACTGCTGATGCAGAGTGAAGTTCAAATGCTGTTCAGATGGCCCAAACCAGTAATCAGTCGAAACTTGATCATCTGGCTGAAGGGTTTGGCCAGATTCCTTGCTCTTCACGAAACTCATCAATAGCTCATTCACAACTCCTTGAGCCTTTGTCTGAAATTGCTCACTTTAAAGAGTGTGAATCGCTTCACTTACATCTTCTGAAGCTCTGCTTTTAAATGTGTCTCTGCAGACTTTGTGGTCTTTTGGACTGCACACTTGTCTATTTTGATCTGCAAGGCCAGATTCACCTGGTGGACTACTTCTCTCACTACAGCGGTTGTCACTTCTAGTGATTGCAGCTCATCCAGAGTATGTGCTTTATTTAGTAGTAACTGTAGGCTTTTCTGAACTTTGTTCAGGATCATATCTTCAGTTATTTCAAATAGATCCTGTAGAGGTCTCCTCCCCATATAATATTCTTGGGAAGGAGGGGTAGGATGTGAATCTGATAGCAGCACTGACATATGCATATGCATATGTGTACACGTGAGTGTTCATGTAATATCCGAATTTGTCATGGAATGTTTTGTAATGAGATTGGTGAGGGTGAGGCCACAACTACGCCGCCTCAGGGCCAAGGCAGACAGAGCAAGGAACCGAGCAATCCCACCGGGAACCCCGGCTGCACGCCACGGGACAGACAATGCGCCCACCACAAGACATGGGCCCGTGGGACGGGAACCCCCGACGACCAGAGACGACAGTGTACCGGCCCGAGCCCTTCACGGCCCCCTACTCTCGCCTGTCCCGTCCCACCGACTAGCCCTGCCTTCCAAGGCCACAGCCACTCTGTCACACAGATCCACATGTAGCGCCACCAGACACCAGACAATGTTAGACGCCCCCTGGCCGCGGGTGAGCAATTTGGACACATTAATCCTAAAATATACATAAAATCAAACATGCAGTCTCTCAGACTACTTGGATACCTAATGGCAGTAGGATTGGTTGCAGTGTGGCTACAGCGGAGATGAATCGTGTTTTGCCGTCTGGCAGTCTAATGTACAGTTCTGGGTTCGGTAGATAGATAAATACCTGAGGGGTGAAGGAGGATTAATGATCTGGGACTGTGGTTCTTTATTTGTGTTGAATCCATTAGTTCTATTGAACTGAAATCTCAGTGCCACAGCATGCAGTGACACTACAGAATGCTGACCACTTTATCAGCCATCACTGCCTGAACTTATTAAGGCTCTAGTGGCTGAATGGAAATGAATGGAAGCTGTTATGTGTCTATAACGGTTTAAAGTAACACTGAATGTGTTGTTCAAGTGTCCAAGTACTTTTGGCTACATAGTACGCTACAGGAACGACTAGGAACGTTTTACACAAAAACACAGTGAATACACACAGTTATTTGATAATTTTCTAACCAGCTACATATAATTTAATGAGTTAATTAAAGAGTCATCAGAGCAATTCTGCACAAAGCATACATAAACGTATGAGACACTCAGCTATTTTTATTGTTATACAATTGCTATTACAGTTGCTATCTAAACATGGCTGTAAAAACACATATTTGAGCACTGCCTGATAACTCATGCAGTAGTTTCATTTCTCTCTTTACCTCTCTCTCTCTCTCTCTCCCTTTTTTGTCTAAAATGTACACATATAAATACACATAGGATATTACTTGATTTGCGAGGGTCATCCATTGACACTGAGTTGGGCCTCCACTGCCAGAATGGGGGACAGTTTATTCCCACAGGCCATCAGACTCCTCTACCAGAACTGAAACATAAACTGTACCTCCCCTGAACAACTTTGAATTACTTCTGTAAATACCCATCTATTTATCACAGTGCACATTCTCTGTCCTGTTGCTGCTATATTTGCAGTCCTATTTATTGCTGCCTGTTTCTCGTCTGCATTTTTGCACACAACTCTCTGCTGCTAGGAAACAGTACTTGTCAAAATGCTGTATTCATCCAGACTGTAGTTTTGTCGATTGCACTAAATGTTGTCTTGTCCAGTTGTTTTGTTGTTTGTGTGTTTTTTTTCTTGCACTCTGTTTAATCCTGTCTGCACTTGTATGGCGTGCCGTTTCTGTTCTTGTGTTGCACCATAGTCCTGGAGGCACGTTGTTTCGTTTCACTATGTACTGTGTGTATGGCTGAAATGACAGTAAAACCTACTTGACTTGATTCTACACGTACACCTAAACCTTAATCGTATTATCCAAAATATGATCTTTCAGCTCTTTTAATTTTTCCAAAAAAAGTGGTGAAAGCAGCTCATTTCTTCATGAGGATCAACAGAACAGTCCCTATGCTGTCATTTACTCCCTATAGAGCAATAAATATTAACCTGTTTACTGTCCACTAGGGGGCTTCATCCCATATATATGGGATGAAGCCCCCTATATGGGATGAAGCCCC
>JBBPCY010000809.1:0-16416 GCA_037974405.1 Brachyalestes nurse
GAACCAGGAGCAGATGATTCCAGATGATCAGGTGGTGATCAGTATACTGGTGGTGCTGAATGCTGAGTGTTTGGAACAGACAGCTTGACAGAAATAAAATAGTATTTTTTAATAAACAGGGTGATTCAAAGCAAAACTAAAGAAATTAGGGGGACTCGAGATGTTTGCACAGTGTATGTGTACAGAATGTGGTCTTTTACACGTGTTTGTTTATTGATATTATACACATCGGAAAATGTGATTAATGAAACGCACCGTTAATTTGCAGATCTTGGCCAGGTATTTTGCCCACGGTTTTGCACGTGCTTTATCACATGCTTTGCCACATGGAATGCTACATGCTTTGCTGCTTTCTTTGCCATGTGCGTTTTCCACCCACGGCTCTCCAGTTCTGAATCCTCCTGGATAAGAAGAGCAGAAAAGAACAATTTTGGAAGAGAATGTTCAAGAATAGTAAAGATTTCCCTGAGAAAACATTGACATTCTAACAAATTCCACACTGCGAGTTTACTAGCAGGTCTCTGTACCTCGTCTTCCGCCTGTACGGCCAGTATAATGAGATTTAGAAACACGGTGACCAGCAGGAATTTTGCACTCAGCGAAACCATTTTTGCAGCTCCTCAGAAACAAAAAAAATCACAAACACAAAAATCACTGTACAGATATAAGGTAATTATTAAATATAAAAAAAATGTTGCATTATATAATTATTTTGTTTTGTCAAGGTCTACTTTAGCAGCAGGCCTTTTCATAATGTCTCAGAAGCCTCACTGAGGTTCTTCACTCTTAAATAAAATCTCTAAAGACTCCCTAATGAAGCATTCTGATATGTGTGAGTGAAAAATGTTGGAAGGTATGAAGAAACTCATAAGAAGAAAACATACAGATTTAAATCTAGAAGCCAGGAGGACTTACCAGAGGGAAGAGTAGATGCTGAAACCTGGTCGAACGAGCCTTTAAATACAGTCCTCTAACCAACTGAGTAAACTGTCCTTTGTATTTTGCATACTTTACTGTTTCTGAATTGACACATTACATGGAACCTTATCCTGAGCTTTAGGCATATATATATACATATACATACACGCACACACACACACATGCACACACACACACACACACACACACACACACACACACACACATCGGTTTAACAAATTCATCCCCCTCTTTTTTGCCCTCATTGGTGATCTGCTGCTGTTGTGTTGTATGTTGCACCTGTGGACCAAGCAGAAGGATGATATTTCATCTCACTGTGTTCTTAATGTATATGGCTGGGATGACAATAAAGCTCTGCTTGATTTGTCTTCACCAGTGTACTGTAATAACAATAACAATGCAATGATAAAACTAAATAGCATTTCTGTGAGAACATGCAAAGTGTGACTGTGTGGTGACTAGAACACCCAAACATTAGAGTTTATATGTCCCCCTAAAAGTTTATGTTAAAACAATTCTGCTCCTAGCATGGTATCAAGCTGTTGCCTTTTCTGATGTGTATTTTCTGCCATGTTTCACTGCTGAACCATGGAGGGAGGCGTTAATTATGATCAAATGTGACTAAAATGAGGCAGAGTAAACCCGAAAACGGGTGGAAGGAGCGCACACAGCTACATTCACAGGCTTTTTATTTTTAATTAAACCACAACAAACAGTGACACGCGTTAGTTATTTTTTTTAACTGACCTGAGCTTTAGTGTCATGAAGTCCATGACACTAAATAAGCACAGTGCAAGGGAAGATCTTAACTCACTAACTGCTGTATGAGGACAGTAAAACCTGCAATCTTGTGGTCACTGAGTTCACAGGAAAGTGTTTTACCCACTAGGCTACTATCATCTACTCTTATCACATCGTTCTCAATTCTTAAAGGGGGTGCAAGACCTCATTCTTCTCTTTCACTTAAAAGGAATGAAATGAGAAGGGAGATTTGAGTGATGTGTCCTTAGCTTCATGACATTTAGTGATTTTTTAAAAAAAAGAATGGGACAAAAAATTCACAAGGTATCACAAATCCAAATAGTAGTACTTGCTGTGCTTTAAAATCTAAACATTTACAATAGCATCTGTCACATGGTGCACAGGTATCGAGGCTCAGACACGGGATTCCATTTTACTGATCTTTAAACACAAAGAAAACAAACACTCAAGAACACAAAGCAGGCATGAGGGCAAAAACACAAAGCTAAATCCAGAACTTAAAGACTGAGCAACTCTACACATGAATGGCTGCTGTAACACTAAACACAGAAGACAGGTGCAACAGATGGTGAGCATGAAACAAGGCAACTTAAATACACAAATGACTTCGACATGAACCAATGAGAACAGATTATCACTTAACTTAAACACAAAACAGCTGACTAAATATATGAGACCAGACACAGTGAACCCCAACATATTTCAAAATAAGAGTCCTATAATATAAGAAACAAGGGCGGCCTCTTGTGGCCACTGAATGTGGACGTAACAGCATCATATCATAGCAAAGTAGCATTGCCTGTCCAGCAGGTCCCACTTCTGCAATTTGCACATGAAAGAGACATGAACAGATTTCTTTAAAAGCAGACAGCACAGCTGAAGCTGCATGTATATTTTTTGCCATAGGAAAAAAATGTCTTGCTGTTGGCCTTTTTTAAATAAAATAAAGTCATTTTTATTGCCCTCTAATTCCATCTTCTATATCTATCCATATTGCTGAATGGAATTACAATTGCAATTACAATTGACTATAATAATAATACAGAAAATAAATATTATAAATGCATTTCTCACTGCTTAAATACAACATATGCAATGCAGCAGAAAAGTTTTTTTGCAGGTTGAGTTATCGGTTGAGTATATGATTTCTGTTTTTAAGAATCTTGGTATTTTGCTGCAGATCAGGACATTCTGATACTGATTCATTGGTTTTCCTCTCAGTTTGATGTTGAGTTCTCTGAAGTTTGACATCTGCCTTTAATTTGGAAATGGTTTGGGGGAGGAAATCAGAAAAGGGTATTGAAACCAGCCTCTTAGAACCTGTTTTAGAATGAACAAGGTACTGCTCTCCGGGTGTTGCATTATGGTTGTCCCCTGATTCACTTGGCGAATGGTTTAAATTCAGAGAAAGTATTTCACATTCTTTGCTGCAGTGTGGTGTGTTCATGACCATAAAGGGCCACCTTACTTATTTACCTATCATGTTCTCAGCCCTCGTCTCATATCTGCTGTCAGAAAATCTTTTGTTGTCTTAGTAATTTCTAACGGGACCTAAAGCCTTAGGTATTTCTAGCTGATCTAAAGGATGTGCTCTGATAACGTTTCTCATATTGGTGACTCTGTTCCCACATCTTATACAGAGAGGTGCAGTTACAGAGTTGAAACTGTGAACCCCTGTGAATGATTTCCTAAGCTTGACTATGAATGAAGTGTCACTGTCTGCAATCTGATCATTCAAATTTCACACCTGTCTGTAGTACTCTTCAGTCTGATATTCACAGTGTGTGAGTCTCTGACCGATCATGTTCAGTAAAGGTAGATAGTCATATTTGTATTATTCTTCTTATACAACTCCACAAACCCATGATAATGTGAAGAAACGACCATACAATTCTTGCTACACTGTACAAATACAAAAATATGGAATTTTAGGCATTTTTACCACATCACATATTTGCAGTTTTTCACTATATGCATGTGCTCTTGGAATGTAACCCCTGTGCTGTATATATTAGCTTAATATTGTTAACAGTGGGGGCGATATGGTATCAGTATTGTCATATCAGTTTTTCACTCTTTTATAATTTAATTTATTCCAAAAATGAAGGTATTTCCTGCACGTGTGGATGTTTGATTTGATAAACATCTGCATTTTAAATGACACTGAGAGGTAGATTTCATTGAGCAATACCCTGAAAATGGTCATTCTCTATAAATGAAGAAAGCTGAAAATATGTGTAGATATTAAAGAAGGTACAATGACTGAGTTCGTTCATTTCTCCATTTAAAAGTGTCCAATATGAACACATAAGAACTTGGAAAACAAGTTTAAGTCTTTCATCCCATTTGTGTTTATAACTATTCAGCTGCATATGAAGGACAATGTGCGGCACTAGATCTGCACTCACAGGCAGAACATTGAAATGTGTAAGAGCAAGGACTGAAAAGAAAAATGTGAAAAAGTATGGAAAGCCATGACACATAATCAGTATGACCAGATTTTTTCACATGTAGAATTGATTTGGTTGTTTTTGGTTGTTAGCCCTAAACAAGCCCTTACTAATGTGATCTCAAATCTTCTTTGGATGCTATTATGTTCAGTGCATTCTCTGTTTTCACTGGCACTCTCTGTACACATCAGGAAAACGTTTCATGATGAAATGTCAACCATCTACAGAGTACACTGTGAAATTAAACCACACACCTCCAAGAAACAGAACACACACCCCATACTGAACTGAGTGTGGTGGTGTGCGTTCTGCACAGTGAAGAACAGAAGAAACTGGCTTCTTTCCTGAAACTGAAGGTCTGTATGCTAGGCAGCCTTTTGCACTCTGACTCATTTCCACTTCATACATTTGTGGAGTGTTCTTTACAGCAGTTATATCACACACACACACACACACACACACACACACACACACACACACACACACACACACACACACTACATTATAACATTAAAATTGGCTGTAATGAAACACAGAAAACACATTGTAGGTTAAATATTACTCTTTATTAAGAGTTTATGTAGAACTAGGATGAAGGAGAACAGGTGGCGAAGGAGACAGGGATGAAAGCAAGGTTCTCATGCTGCCCCTTCTTCTGCAGGAGGAGCCTCAGCGTGGGGCTTCTTCTTTCCTCCCTTGGAGAAACCCACAATACATATAAAGGACTGTATCTATATATGAATATATATATAATTTTTTTTCTGTGTGTGTGTGGGGAGGGTATATATGTCTATTGATATTATAGTCAGGGTTACATAAGTGCTACAACGTGATTAACAAAATCATTAACACACCAGTTTGCTCTTTATTTTCTTCCAAAACGACCTCTTTCCAGGGAGACGTCTGAGTTGGCGTCTTTCCAATTCTGTTTCCTCCTGGATAAGAAAGCAAAGAATTTAGAGGAGAATATTCAAGATTAGTCAATATTTTTTGTTTTATTTTAGAGAAACATTGCTGTTCTAACAGATTCCAGATTACAGGTTTAGGTCTCTGTACCTCGTCCTCCGCCTGAACGGTCAGTATAATGAGGTGCAGAAGCACAGTGGCCAGCAGGAATTTCGCACTCAGTGACACCATGGTTGCTGTTCCTCAGAAACAAAGGACATCCTGGAGGGAAAATCACAGATTTGCTGAAAACCACTGTTTAAATGTAATTTACAAAAATATCTATTTATTTTAGAGCATCAAATCGTGTTAGTTTTTACAAACTAGACATTTTGAGGTTAGACATGGTTTGGTTCACACAAAGGCATCATGAACATCATGGTCCAGTAAAAAACCCAAGTGCACAAAGGCTGAGTCTCTTTACCTTTTTTTGAACATACACACTTGCATAGGTCATATTTTTAAATATGGGGCTGAAAAAAACAAAAGGCAACTGCTCATAATCTCTACTAAACTCTCAGTGACTCTTAAGTACAAAGTAAATAGAATAACAAACATTAAATTATGCATCTGGATACATTTAAAGATTCAAATATAAATCCAACCCTCCAAAACAAAGACACTTTGCTACATGGGGACAGCTGGTACAGCTAGGTAGCATCTTTGTTAACTTCAGTATAAAATTAGAAGCTTGAACATTTTCAGTCGCCAGTCCATCGCAGGGCAGACAGTCCCACTCATACGCAAACATTCGCACCTCTGAACAATTTTTGGACTGTGGGAGGAAACCGGAGCTCCCGATGGGAGGAATCTTGATTAATTCTGCTTATCATAGCATGTTGCAGTATATAGTACATAGCTTGTACATATCATAGCCTTACAGTATTTCCATACAACAACTCCATGCACCAAACAGTAACATCCGTACCATGATGCTTAGGTCCGAAAAACATACTATCACACTCCTCAAGGTCTACTTTAGCAGTTTTTTCTAGTGTCTCCCTGTGGTTCACCCTTAGAAGAGACCCCACAGAGTGTTCTTCAAGCAATTCCATAGACTATTTGAATTCCCTAAAGAACCTGATTGATCAGTGTTAGTGAAAAACACTTTTGAAGAACCTTCACTTAATGTAAAGGTTCTTTCACAACTTAGTTCTACCAAAAATCTTTTAATTATATCAGTTAAAGAAAAAATCTGTCAGTTGAAAGGCTCTTTAAGGAAGAAACAAATGGTTCCTCTATGGCATCCTGCAAATAATTTTATTGAGAAGACCTGGATGATCTAAAATAACAAAGAATGAACAAGAGAAGAAGAAAACAGACAGATGTAAAGACAGACATGAGGAGCACTTACCAGAAGGAAGAGTGGATGCTGAAACCTGGCTGAATGGGGCTTTAAATACAGTCCTCGGACAGTCCAGCGAGACGCTCAGTTGTGCTTTGCATATTATGCAGCACTGATTTGACATACTCCATGGAACCTTATCCAGATCTTCTTATCCAGGTCTCCAACGTCTTCAAACACAAAACCAAATTTCTCATTGACGGTGATCTGCCTGTGAAGTTGACTATATGCTTGTGGTGAGCAAACACAGTGAGCTGAGAGAGCATTCAGAAAGATACTGAATATAAATTACCTCTTAAATACACCTTTTAAAAGTTTGGAATCAAAGTTTAAGATATAAAGCTATTTTGATAGTAAATAAATGTGCAAAGTGATTCTAATATGTCAGCACTATGCAGATTTATAGTTTTACCACAGTTCAGTTCTTCTGGACTCAAACATTTTTAGTAGAGTAAATGTTTCATCTGTTGTCCAAGTGACTTCATCAGTTTTAGTGGACTAGAAGTACCCTCACCTTTATCAACAGCACTGATGTGGAATGACCGAAACCAGGTCCACTGCATAGCAAGACACCGGTGATAGGTTTTATACACAAATAAAGTGCTGGACTGGCCATCGGGCATACTGGGCCGGTCTCAAAATGCCCGGTAAGATTTTTTTGTCCCAGTCCAGCCCTGAGCCGGGGTGTCCAACTCCGGTTCAGGAGGGCTGTGGCCTATTGTTAATGTCTGTTATCCTCCAGACAAAGGAATATAATTTATGCTACACTTGCTAGACCTTTGAACAACAAAAAGTAAAGGAATATTAGTAATGGCAGGAGATTTCAACTTAATTATGAACCCAAAATTAGATTAATCAATTTAGCTCAGAGATGGGACTGATAGATGTGTGGAGAACTTTGCATCCAGGTAAAAAAAAAAGTACACATGCTATTCAGGAAGGCATTCAGTATATAATAGGCTGGATTTTTTTTTATGTTTAAGAACAATGTAACACTGGTTAAAAGATGTATGATTGGCACAATAAACATGTCAGACCATGCAGCTGGGACATTAACAATAGCATTAAACTTTAATGAAGGCAAAACATTGAGATTAAATGACTCACGCTTACAAGTATTTACTGATAAAATTAAAAAGGTACTAAAAGATTATGTAGAGATTAATGGTAGAGAAGATATAGACCCAATATTGCTATGGGAAGGAGCTAAAGCTGTTATAAGAGGCCACATCATTTCTTATTCATCTGCAAAAAAGAGAGCAAGAGAAGCACAACAGAAATGGTTAATTTAAGAAATAAAGAAGATAGAAAGTAGACATAGTAAGACAAATAGAAGTGGAGATAAAATAGAATTAAAGGAAAAACATTAGATAGATTACGCACACGGGACAAAAAAAAAATGATGATGGTGCTCCAACTGTCCAATTGGCAACTGTATCATTAGGAACGAGAACCAAAAACACTACATAGGACAAAATTTTTGCACTCTGAACACAATAAGAAAATGGAAAAGGATTTGTAAAAATAAAGACTGGTTACTTACTCCACAGAGAAATGGCACATGACCCAGACTTCCTACCAAAAAGAATAGATCATATTTTGGACAACTGGGCCAATAAGGGATTAATATCATTTACACAAGTCGTGAACAATCCCACAGTGGATACATATGAAAATATAGCGTCAATATATGACCTAGCTAAAAAACACTTTTTTAAAACGTATTTACAGGTAAGAAGTTATGTTAAAGAAAACTTAGGGAAGGAAACAGAAAATGATTTAGAACAATATTTAATTGGAAATAAAATTAGAGGTAAGGGGAATCTTTCAAACATTTACAAAATACTACAAAAACTCAGTTATGTAACGACTGAAGTAAAAGAAAAATGGGGAAAAGAGCTAAACATTGTCATTACAATGGAAAACTGGAGAGATTCATTAAAAGGACATTCAGGAATAACACATTCAAAGTATTGGAATGAATTTGCCTGGAAACTACAACAGAGATTTTTTACCTGACACATGTGGTAAAACTCAACCATCAGAGACTAGTTGCTGGAGAAACTGTGGAGAGCAAAACGCAAATTACTGTCACATGTTTTTTGTATGCCCAGTATTGAAAACATGTTGGAAGGGATTTGACAAAGCTATAAAATATATTTTTGATTGGCAACAGACTTTAACAATAGAGAACCTTCTAGGTATAAACTTGTCAAAGAAAATTGAACCGAAATATCACAAGTTATTTAATAAACTTTGCATAGCTGCAATAAAACAGTTAACAAGGGGATGGAAACAAGCAAAAGTCCCAGATCTAGATAAATGGCATATCACAATTGAAAATATTATGTGGAATAATACAAAGAAAAAAAAATCTTAGAGTGAGGAACCATCTTGATAAATGGAATAAGCTATATCCAGAAAAAAATAATACATAAAATGACAAATTATTTTAATAATATAAATTGATAGGCATATACCGGATAACAACAATTATAATCAAACATATGACGATACATAACTGTAGGCTTACACCCTGGGATTTAAACCACAACCTTCCAATCACAAGGGCATCTCTCTAACCACCAGGCCACCATTTGGAAAATATGTCTCAACAACTCACAATACACAAAAGCTTCCCCAGGGCCTGTTTGTTGGGATTTCCCCTCCCTGGCTGCTGAATGAGTGGGGGACATTGTCTGCTCGAATGTGCAGTGTCCTGATGACTCCTAGTTTGTGCTCTAGTGGATGATGAGAGTCAAACCTTAAACAGGCCTACTAATCAATATCAGGATATAACATCGTCTTTGAAAACTGTATTAATTGAGTACTTCCTGTACCTAACACTGTTTGTGGTCCTGTACCTAACACTTTTTGTGGTCTGCGTTTGGTGTTACACTTTGTGAAGTATCACATTTGCTGGTGCACCAAGTAGTATAACCTCCATGTTGATATTGGCTCCTGTCTGACTTTGAAAGCCTTGTGGATTTTGAATCTGGATCTTCCATCTTATACCTGGTTGCTAACCACTGAAGCTGATTTAATTGTGAATTTGAGATTGTATTAATATGTTAAATCCTTTACTACTCACCTCAGTTCGTTACACCAATGTGTTGTCCATATACGCTATGTGCATTATGTGTATATGGTACTGGGACCAGTTGTATTCAAGTGGCCATGCTTCCAACGTTGTGGACACAGTGAGTGGAAGAACCATTTCTATTCCAGCAGGACTGTGTCCCTGTGTACAAAGCGAGCTCCAAGAAGACATGGCTGGAGGAGTTCAGTGTGGAAGAACTTGACTGGCCACAGAGCATTCTCAACCCCATCCAGCACCTTTGGGATGAACTGGAACGGAGATTGTGATCCAGACCTTCTCGTCCAACATCAGTGTCTGACCTCATAAATGCTACAGAATGGACACAAATTCCAACAGAAACTCCAAACTCCTGTGGATATATGGAAATTATAGCTGCAAAAAGGGGACCAATTCTGTATTAAAGTCTATGGATTTTAATGCAATCCCCTGTTGGGGACTTACAGAAAGAGATTTATTTCAAAAGGAACAACACAGAAAAAGTTGGGACTGTATTTTTTCACAGGGAACCAGCCTGATTGTCCTTAAATTTAATCTCCTTTATCGATCAGTATTGCTAAATAGAAGAATTTTCCATGAAGATCATAAAACTCTTGCCAAAAATAACTGCAGGCCAGTTTTTACATGTTTTTTTAGACTGTAGTTATTGTGCTGCAGTTGAGGAAAACTGAGATGTTAGAAGTGACAGAACAGGTTACTGATATTTTGATGGCTTCATGCCAGCACCCACACATTTTCCTCCCTGATGTCTGGGTGTTGATTTCCCTGGAGGTTGGCTTTTGCCTGTGTTTTGGAAATAGGTCAGTGAGGGAAATGTGATGGAACCAGTCTTTTAGAACCTGTTTTAGAATGAACAGTGTTATCATGTTTTGGTAATTCCTAATGCAACCTTAAACCGCAAGTATTTCCAGCTGATTTAGAGGATGCTCTTTAATAAGTTTATCATACTCGTGACTCTTAGTATGGTGAAAGTCACAGGGTTGAAACATACATTGATAAAAGGACAGCTGGGAATGAGTTCCTAAGAATGACAATAAATAAACCAATAGCATATACAATCTGATCATTCAAATTTCACTCCTGACTGTAGTACTCTTCAGTTTCATATCCAGACTGGGTCTCTCATGCTTTTGGTCACTACAAGTATTAAAGTATCAGGTTTACTCAGTAAAGAAAGAAATACAGATACGGACAAAATCCACATGCATCTCACACCCCCCCACACAACCCTGATAATAAAAAGATATGATAATATAATTATTTTTATACGTTTCAAAGGACCTCCCACTCATTATGACATATTTCATGTTGAAATAAAACAAGTCTTTGTTTACATTTTGATGCAACACATTTTTATCAGTGAAGAATAAGTTTGTTCTGTTGAAGATGATGCCACTGAGACATCTTCTGTGTGACCTTTAGTCTCCTCAATGGATTTGTTCATGAAATTAATTTTAGGCCTTCACACAGGTTTCAATCCAACCAACAATGTGACGGCTTATGAAAATGTCCAGGTTCTTGTGAATTTACATATAACAATTGAAGACAATGCCATGAAAACTGTTTGGGCCTTTTCTATATACTTTTATTATGTGCACTAGTCTTACCATGTGCAATATCCCTGCTTATGTCAATATCACTGATTTAATACTGATCTTTATAATGTGCAGTAATGGACTCGGTATAGAGAACAACTCCAAACAACTATTTGTGTTACCAGAAAACTACTTAGCAAGAAGATATTTATTTATAGTATTTACACCTCAGTATTTTGTGTATATAGACTTTTTTATTTTATATTGTTCTTGTCTCTGTGTTACTGTGCAGTCGTAACATAAGCAATTGCCTCAGGGAACAGTAAAGCTTTCTGATTGTGATTCTGATTCAGATGAGATAAAGCACAGAAATGTGCACTGTTTGCACAGGACTGACTTTGAAAACCCCTGCCATTTACACTGTAATCATCCTTTTCTAGGCACTGAGATCACCGTCAGGTTGTCCTGCAGTAGAAATTCTCAGCACTGCTAAACTTACAGAGGAACAGATAATTACAGTCACATGGTGAAAAACAACACATCAACAATCGTTCTTGCTCATCAACACGTTTAATCACAGTGCTAATATGACAAACTGCAACATTTTTATAATTGAGGATTTACTGAAGATTTATTGAATAGATATTCCTTCAGTTCTTTTATGAAAGTTTACTTCAAAAAAACTTTTTTCCACAGAACAGCTTCAGAACAGCTGAATCAGTTTTCAAGGTGATCCGGTGTTTTCTTGGCACTACAAATCACCACCATTTGTTTATTTTCAGCTTTACCTACATACTCACACTTAGGGTAAGCTTTTGAATCCTTCACAGTGCAAGTGATTACATTAAATGGGCCTTTTGTATTTTTTCCCTCTGTACTACACAGGTCACTGTCTTTAAGATCAGCCTTCAGGATAAAGGCATTCTTGTATTTGCAGTTTTTGCGGAAATCATTTATAGGTTTCATCTCAGTGTTGCATTGACTCTGATCCATGGTGGTTTTCTTATGTCTATCGTAGAAGGTGTGTGGCATACAAGACCACCAGAATCACAAAAACAAACTGACGCATGTCTACGATGTTCCTGAGGAGAGAAGTAAAGAAAGCTCACTTAGTTTTGTGTGACAATGGTATAACAGACTGCACATTACTTGTAACTCCTGCAATACAGACAGACAGACAAAAATAGATAGATAGATAGATAGATAGATAGATAGATAGATAGATAGATAGATAGATAGATAGATACTGTAGATCGGTTGGTCAGTTCAGTGGTTGGGTGGTTCGGTGGATGGGTTTATGGATTTATGATTAACAAATTTATTGGTTGACTGATTGATTGTTCAAGCAGTTTTATTATCTTTTTGACCTAGGAGAACATTTTGTATGGAAGGTAATACTTAGGAAACTTATTTTTACATGGCAAATTATATTTAGTTGCAAATGCTGATGTAAAAATACAAAATAGTGACAAAGCAACAAATAAATAAGGTCTAAAAAAGGTCTAAATAAGGTCTCTCTGTCTCTGTCTACAGGCAGGATTAATCAGCCATCAGCTTTTAAGATGTCTTATCTATATTCAAATATTAACAGAACACACTGCAGTATTTGAAGATACAGTTCAAGCCCCAGAGTCAAATTCAATAGTTACCAATTAAATTCTTATATGAGCGTAAGAGAATGTACACCGATATCAGCCATATCATTAAAACCACCAATAATATTGTATAAAACTGAATTTTCATTTGCAAGGCCATAAATTATTGACAGTGCAGATTTTTGGGTAGGAAAAAATAAATGCAAGCTCTGCATTGTTGCGCTAATGAACTTGGTCCTGCTAGCTGATTATGAAGTTGTATGATTTCCATAATGCATTATTGGAATACATTCTTTAAATTAATATCTTCTTTGGTGTAGGAAAATGATCCTAGGTTAATTAATTGAAATAACTAGCCACCCACACACCCTTGCTTCCCTCCTTCCCTTCTTCCCCCTGAAAGGCCCCCATAATTGCAAAACAGTGAAAACAATCTATATTGAAAGAACATAGAAGTGCTGAAGTTTACCCATGACTACCATATAATTTAGGAACAGAGTAGTAGAAACCAGTTTAACTCACGTTTCCTCTGAGAGATCTGGAATGAAGACACCCCTCTGTCTCTGTCAGTTATTGGCAGGTTTAATCAGCAATCAGCTATTAAGAGGCCTTACCTACTCAGAAAGATTCAAAGAAAAAAGCTGGTAAAAGTACAGAAGTTAAGAGCATTTGGTATCATATTGTATAAAACTGTATATTCATATACAGCAAAGGCATATTAATGAATAATTAATAGCGCAGATTTTGGGTTAGGAAAAAAAATAATATAATATTAATGCAAGCACTGCATTGTTGTGCAAATGAACCTGGACCTAAATGCACTCTTAAAATCAATATGCTCTTTGGTCTGGAAAAAGTCTCAGTTTAATTGATTGCTATTAATGAATTTGCTACTCAACAAAACCAAGACAGTAAAAACAAACCATACTGTAAAGAATATAGAAGTGCTGAAATTTACCGAGAGTAATATCATGTCTGCAATGCAATTTAAGAACAGTTAGAAAATAATTTACTCAATCTAGAGAAGTAGAAAGCAGTTTTACTCACGTTTTCTCGGAGAGATCCGGAGTGAAGACGCCTCTCTGTCTCTGTTAGTTATAGGCAGGATTAATCAGCAATCAGCTATTAAGAGGCCTTATCTATCCAATATTCTAATATTAATAGGACACGCTGCAGCACTTTACATAAACGCCTTTTCTTATCTCAACTGTTAGAGAGGTATAGAGAAATATGCACTCATGTATTTGAAGATACATTTCAAGCACTAGAGACAAATGAGTAAGTAAAGAAATGGACAAATCTACCTCTGTAGTTAAATTCTTAAATTAATGTATAATGTATAAAACCAACCGCCTAATATTATGTCATCCCTCAGGCTGCTAAAACAGCTCTGACCCACTGAGGCCTGGACTCCACAAGACCTCTGAAGGTGAGCTGTGGTTCTGAACCAGCAACTGATTCAGTAAGTTCAGTAAGTTCTGAGGTGGGCCTCCATGGATCAGATTAGTTTGTCCAGGACATCCCACAGATGCTTAATCAGACTGAGATCTGGGAGATCTGGAGGCCAAGTCAACACCTTGAACTCTTTGTGACATTATTAATCAGTGTCCACACTTGATGTCCACACTTTATTGTCTGTCAGTTGTCCACTATCTGTTGCAATATGTTGAATGTTACATGTTGCATTGTGGTCCACGGAGGAACATTGCCTAATCTCACTATGCCCATATACACAGCTGCTGATGACAAGGAAGTAACTTTGAACCTTGAAGTGAGACCTTGATTTCTGAAGCCTCCAATTTTTGGTTCCTGTTTCTTTGTCATCTTGGAACTGAAGCGGGCCTTTTGAACCAATGCCCTTTCATAAGTTTGTGTCACTTTGAACTTACAGCTTAATTGTCTAAGGCTCTTGAGTGCCCCAAAATTTCTATATTTCTGTTCATTTGTCTAGACGGATGACTTTGATACTCCTATTTACCTGGATATGGTTCCTAGAGAGGTTGCAACTCTTTGTGATGTTCCTCAAACCGTTCCTGAAGAGTGTTTGCGTCAAATGAGGCTCATTATCTGTAATCTGCTGAATAAGGCCACTGACATTAGGGAACAACATTACAATGAAGGGGAAAATTGGTGTATAACTTACAAAAGAAAATGCTCAAATCCAGATTCTTTTTTACAATTTATTCACAATGTTTTCCAAATGGAAAGAGATCATGAAAAACTGAGAGCTTTACACTACTTTGTTTGTGACTGATGTCCCTGAGGACATTCTGAGGACGTTCTATGAGGGTTGGGGGCGTGCAAACATTATTAATCAGATTTTAAAAATATGCATTCAAATAAAAATCTAATCTAGCCACAAGATGTTCAACTTAAATAGGCAAGTTTTAATTACACTCTTCTCAAGTGATGAATTAACATTGGGGTCCCCATCACTGGTCAAGGAGTGTTCAGTGTTCAGTTTTGTGTTTTCCCTCCTCAAACTTACAGACCAAACCTGTCTTTTAACAGGTGAGTTAAACCAGACATGTTTGAGCAGGAAAATCACCAAACTGTGCTGGAAATTGGACCTCCAGGACCAGAGAACCCCTGTTTTAACACTTATTAGAAAGGTTTAACTGTAACTCATAACTTCTGGGTTTTGAGAATTGTTTCCAGATTTGTACATTATTTAGAACAGCACAGAACTGGAAATGTTTCTCTAAACATCCTCTTTAAACACTTATGGAGCTCTCAGCATTACAGTTGTGCTCAAATGTTTACATACACAAGAGAGGAATTCTTTCAGTTTCCATTTATTGTCATTTCCTGCTAAATATACATGAGTCAGCGTGTTCCTATAATAATTGTCAATTATTCCTTTTCATTTCCATGAATGATTTCAACAACTTTCACTTTCAATGATTTTATTCACAACTGGTGAAGTTACAAAATGAGTAGGTCAAAAGTACACACATCCCCATCTCATTTTGTCCACTATCTAGCTGCATTGCCATTAGCTTTTAAAACTGCAGTCACTCTTGCAGGATAAACATCAGTTAGCTTTTTACAATAATGGGATTGTAACCCATTCCTCTTGAAAGAAGTAGTACAGCCCTTTCAAACTGGTGGGTTTCCTTTTGTGGAAGTTCATTCCAAGTTCATTGTTGTATTTAAGTCAGGGCTTCAGATGACCTTGGTACTTCTTGTTGCCTGGATATGGTTCCTAGGGAGTTTCTCTACTTCTGCAACTTTATAATGGTGGTTCTCAGATCTTCAGGGTGTTCTTTTCCTTTTCCCATGCTGGATCATGTAGAAATTAAGCCTTAGCAGGTATCTCAGGCCCTTTTATCCAGCCATGCGGGAACCGCCTGACCTCTTACAAATCAACTGTAATCAAGAACCAATAGCACACACCTAGAAGCCATTTAGGGATAATCCACATTGTTGCGAACTAGGCTTGGGCGGTAATATGGTAATATGGTATACCGCGGGATCTAAAAACAGCAACGGTATCAGTTTCAATACCTTTATACCGTCATAAAAACAATGCACTTATATAGCAGACATGGATTAAATATTAAATATAATTTATTTAACCACTTAAGGCGCACGCGAGCGCACTGGACAGCATGAGTGCAGAAAAAGTTCAGCTCAGAAAAAACACATTTTATGCCATGATTGGACCAATCTTTTTTTTAAGCCAATAGCTGAGGACCATAGGATTTTAAAGAGCCCTCCCACAAGTGTGTGCGACGCGTAGAAGCTC
>JBBPCY010000819.1:0-16416 GCA_037974405.1 Brachyalestes nurse
GGTAAAAGAAACCCGCAGTGCATGATGGTATATGTGTTTTCATGTAGTGTACAGTGTCTGTACACTAGATTTTGTAGTGCACTAACTAGTGGGTGAAACTGACGGTTGGAATTTCGGACACCACTACAAAATGGCTGATTCACTACATAGTGCCCTACATAGTAGACGAGTGTACATTTCGGACACAGCTTTTGTTTTTGTTTTGTTTTTTATGGGCATTGTTTAGCCATGTGATAAAAATCTAACCCAGTTACCTTGTTAGTGATGTCCTGGTGTTAAAGATAAATTTATTATTGTCACGCAAAACTTCCACTGAAATTTATCTTCATCCCAAACAGACAGTAGTGCCTATACTTCATCAACTTAACAGGTGTTAGTTTGTGTCTTGATTGTGTTTTTTCTGCAAGAACAGTAAACAAACAATGGCCTCTTTCTATGTTGTCATGACAACATTTCGGCCAATCAGAAACAGCAATGTAGTCAGCTCTGATGCAGCCCACTTTCAGTCTTGCCGTTGAGAATGAGGAGCTGAATGATGTTTTTGTTGTTTTAGAGATGAAGCCGCTGGAGTCGCACCCGGTGTTTAACCCGGCCATTAAAGTCACAGATGCCCCGAAAGAGGAGAAAAAGTCTCTGCAGGTGAAGGACACGAACGAGGACCTCAACTTTAACCTGTTTGAGCAGAAAGAGAAACCTGCAGCAGAGAAAGGTGAGCAGAGCAATAAAATGCACTCACCTGCCACTTTATTAGGTATACCTCACTAGTACCAGGTTGGACTCTTCGGAATTGCCTTAGTTTGCCTTCAGAACTGCCTTAGTTCTTCATGGCTTACACTGGCAGTAAAATGTTTTCCTACATTTGCATGTCACTCACTTAATGTTTACAGAAATACTCAGTATTCTTTACTAACAAATAAATGTACAGTATGTTCACCATCTGGGCTCCTTTATTAACCTTTATTAACTTTTTTTTTATTCATCACTACTGAGCTACAAAAGCCACCTAATATAATTATAATTATAATGTGGATCACCAGACAAGTGTTAGATATTTAACAAACTATTATTTATGTATGTATGTATGTATGTATGTATGTATGTATGTAATTTAGTTAAAGGCTTAATCACTCTTGAAGTAGTCAGTAGCCCTTGTATGAAAACTAAGGTGCAAAAACAGGCTCTTGTGAATTTGTTGTTTTTGTGAGGTCACACTTACACCCCCAGTTCAGCTAAAGAGAGTTTCTCCCCACCCGTTCACCAAAAAAAAACATTCCTCTGAAGCTGGTCAGGTTCAGGGACTGGACTCAAAATGAGAGTCTTTGAACGTCCTTCAGGAAGCCTGGAGAACTGTTCCTCAAGGCCACATTAAAAATGCAAGAAGGTCTGGATCTTTGGAAACAAAATATGAAGAAATGAAGGGCTCAAGACTTTTATACAGTGCTGTATATGTCACTGACCCCAGTAATTTGTGGACGTTTATCCCAAGTGCAGTTTTTGAGCCGTGTTTTTTGCTCTGATTAGCATTTTAATGATAAATAACCCTTTCAAACAGAAAAAATCACCACACTGTTCTAACGAAAGGGCTGATATAACTAATATCACCCACCCACTGGGCGGGGCGCCAGCACACCACAGTAGATCTAATATTATGTTAATATTAATGCACAGTAATATTATGCACATTGCATTGCCTGTGTTTCTCCTCTGAACTTCTCCGCCGTGTTCCTGCGCTGCTCTCTCTTTTCTTTCCAGCCGAGAAGAAGAAGGAGCCCAAAGACGTGCGGGATTTTGACTACACTGGCCGCAGCTGGACCGGGAAATCGCCCAAACAGTTCCTGATCGACTGGTGCAGGAAGAACCTCCCCAAGAGCCCCCCGCCCTCCTTCCAGAAAGTTCCTGCTGGGAGACACTGGAAGTGCAGGTATGCGACGATTTCAAATTCTGTTTTTTTGTTTTTTTTTTGGACAATTTCAGAATGTTACTAATACTACTAATGCAGTGAATTATCACAATACTACTTATATACACTTACTATACCTTTTAATATTTGTATTCTTAAAGAGTAGTCTTATAATAATCCCTTTTTAAAGTACATAATAAAATATGTATCCTAATTAAAGTTTGTTCTACAGTTTGGAATAAAGTTATTATTAAAGCCAGGATACTGTGTGTGTCTGTGTTTGCATGTGTGTATCTCTGTGTGCTTGTTTCAGGGTCCGTGTTCAGAGGACTGATGATGTTCTAGAGGTTTGTCCCTCAATCCTGACGGAGGACGGCATGCAGGCGCAGCATTTAGGAGCCACCCTGGCTCTCTATAACCTGGTTAAAGGGCAGGTGAGGCCTTTATAGAGCCCATAGCACTCAAAATCCTGTCTTTCTTTAAGTGGATGTAGGGTCCCACAGTTTGAATCTTTCTCTCTCTCTCTCCCCCCTGTTCTTTTTGTCTCTCTCTCTGTCTCTGTCTCTCTCTCTCTCTCTCTCTCTCTCTCTGTCTCTCTCTCTCTCTCTCTCTCTCTCTCTCCCTCTGTCTCTCTCTCTCTCCCAGTCTGTTCATCAGCTCCTCCCTCCTCCGTATCGTGATGTTTGGTTGGAGTGGAGAGACAGTGAGCAGCAGAAGGAAGAAGAGACTCGTTCAGCCATCAATAAACCGCGTGATCAGTTTATCGCCCGTCTGCTTGCCCGCCTCAAACAGCAGCAACCGCTCAGCCAGCGCAGCAGGTGAGGCTCTGCCCTGCACAAATACCCCATCCAAACACTTCCCCCACACGCCCCATCCAAACACCTCCCCCACACGCCCCATCCAAACACCGCCCCCACACGCCCCATCCATCTTCCCTCTTGCTTCGCTACCTTTTTGCCTCTTTTTTCTCCATTTGCTCATCATCTCTTGTGCTTCTTTTCTTTTCTCTTTTGCTACCATACTTTTTTCTTAATTTTTTTAATTTCTTCTATATTTTTATATTTTCTTATTTGCTCATCTATTCTCTTCTTTTTTTTCCCTGCTTCTCATCATCTCTTTCTGTCCTACAATAGTCCTCTATATAGTGTTTAGGGGATAAAGGCTACCCTCTGTAAATACAGATATCAATATCATTATCTCTGAACACCCCCAGCTGTGACTCCCCAAGCCCCGGAGACGAGCCTGAGGACTCATGGGAGAGTTTGGCTGGTCCGGATGACCCTCAGGAGCCGCAGGGTGGCGTTCAGGACGTCCGGCTGTGGGAGGGGTCGCGGGCTCTGTTTCTGAGGCGGCGGGACTCTGCGCTGGCCTGCAGGCTGCGGTCAGAACGAGAGCAACTTCCCGTCTTTCAGCATAAAGAGCGGGTTCTGGAGGCCCTGCGGCGCCACCGTGTGGTGGTGGTGGCCGGAGAGACGGGCAGTGGGAAGAGCACGCAGATCCCACAGTTCATTCTGGAGGAGCTGCTGACCCGTGGAGGCGAGGCGAGGCCCTGTAACATCGCCGTTACGCAGCCCAGGAGGATCTCAGCCATGAGCCTGGCCTGCAGGGTCAATCAGGAGCTCGGCAGTGAGGACGGACCTGGAGGAAAGGTCAGAGTCCTGGATCTAAGTATGGTGTTGCATGAGCAAATCAGTTTTACAATTTACACTGACATATACTGTATAAACTTCAAGGGAGCATTTTTCCACAGGATAGCATAAATCGTCAGGACACCCTGCTTCACTTTAGCATTTCTCAGTGTTAGAACCTGACTGTATAAACTGGCTCTGTGCACCTCTAAAGATCCATCTATCTATCTAGGCTCTTCTCATTAAAAGAAAATATATTTTTCTCTGATTATGCATATTACGTGCCTATTTCTCATCATTATCTGTGTTACAAACTGACTGTATAAACCGTAGAAGCCTCAAGGTAGCCTTTTTTTTACAAGGCAGCATTAATCGATAGACTGCTTATAAAATATATATTTTAAATACAATATATTTTTCTCCAGTTATGCATATTATTTTCCCACTTCTCATCATGATCAGTGTTATACGGTTCAGTTTGTAGTCAATTTATAAGCTTCAAGGTAGCAATTTTCGACAAGGCAGCATAAATCATCAGAGCTCCCGTGCTTGTATGTACATTGTCTTAAACTGCATCTTATAAATGGACTTCTATCATTGATCTTTCTGAAACATTTTTTTCCCCTCAGTATATTAGGTCATATTTTTGATTGCTGTGACCATTACTGCAGAAACAGTTATTAAATAAAAGAGACATTGAAAGTCTGTAATGTTGATTATTCTTTCACGTATGTGCCAAATGTATTTGAAGTTCTAAATACTTTTACAACAAAATGTATTAATGTGATTTAAATGCGATTAATTTAGATTAATTAATCAGAGAGCTTGTAATTAATTCGTTTTTGTTTTAATCGCGTGACACTGCTAATATTTATATGAATATATAATGAACTAAATTTAAAAGAGGAAAACCGAGCATGTTAGGGCTGAACTGATTTAGTATCAGAAAACTTCATTGATCCTGAAATTGCTTAAACTGTCACTTTAATTTGAGCAGTCAGGGGTGTGTAAGGTGGTAACTGAGTGTGTGAGGATAACTGTGTCTGTGTGTGCATTGCAGGACTCTCTGTGTGGGTATCAGATCCGGATGGAGAATCGCTCCTCTGACTCCACTCGTCTGCTCTACTGCACCACCGGCGTCCTCCTGAGGAAACTCCAGCAGGACCGGCTCCTCTCCTCCCTCACACACATCATTGTGGATGAGGTGATCACACATCCCTCACACATCCCTCACACACTTCTCACACACTTCACTCTGATGCCTCCTCTCCTCCTTCACACACATCATTATGGATGAGGTGATCACACATCCCTCATACATCCCTCACATATACCTCACACACTTCACCCTGATGCCTCCTCTCCTTCCTCACACACATCATCATGGATGAGGTGAGCACACCCTTGACTCACACCTCACTCTCATTGATCAGTTTAGCATTTAAAGACACAGAGACCTGAATCTGTGTTTTTTGGTTACTATGTACGTATGTATGTATGTATGTATGTATGTATGTACACACACACATGCACTAATCACATATATGTGTTTATATGATTAGTGATTACTTTTACAATGTAAATGATAAACGTCATCGTAAATGATTCTTGTATTGAATTGTCATGATTACCTCCTACATTTCCTTTAGATGTAAATATTTTAGTGTGTTTTTCTCACTAAAAGCACAGCTAGTGGCTAGGGAGTTGGCCTTGTGACCCGAAGGTTGTAGGTTCGAATGCAGGTCGTGGGTCCGTCCCCACACGCTGCTCACTGGGCGCTGTTTTTCTTGGCTGCCTGCTGCTTCATTAGTGAATGGGTTAAATACAGAGGAAGAATTTCATGCTGTTCACTCTGTGAGGTGTGGTGTGTCCATGTATGACAAATGGTCACTTTACACTTTACACTCATCCCCAGGTCCATGAGCGCAGCGTCCAGTCAGATTTTCTGCTGACCATCCTGAGGGACGTGGTCCACAAGCGCTCTGACCTGCAGCTGATCCTGATGAGCGCCACAGTGGACTGTCAGAAGTTCTCCAGCTACTTCAACCGCTGCCCTGTGGTCACCATTCCCGGCAGAACCTTCCCTGTGGAGGTGAGGGTCTCTAACTGAATTGCAGCAAAAACAGGTCCGGTTAGGACTTTACCGATGTAGTACCTAAGCACTGATGTACGTCGCTCTAGATAAGAGTGTCTGTTAAATGCCGTAAACGTAAATGTGCCCGTAACCATATCAAGTCCTAAGGGTTAAGGAATGATAGTGTGTGTGTGTGTGTGTGTGTGTGTGTGTGTGTGTTTTAGGTTTTTCACCTGGAGGACATTGTGGAGGAGACAGGTTATGTTCTAGAAGAAGATTCAGACTACAGCCAGAGGTTTGTGGAGGAAGAAGAGGAGGTCAGTGTGTCCATCACACAGAAAGGAGGAAAAACTCTGCAGCACCAGGTACAAACTAAAATATATTCCTTTATATACCATATATAAAACTAAAAACGAAAATAGAATTATACAGTCAATCGTGATTTTTACATTCAGTATATCAGTGTGTTCCTTGTGGAAGTCCAGTTCACTTTCCATCAGAAACCTGGTTTGACTCAGTCAGTCCTTCGTTAAATTAAATCAGGAGCTGCTGATGGAGTTTCACAAATCCAAAATGTTTGTGTGTTTAGGAAATGATTGTACGGGACTCTGCCGGTGGTTGGGATTTGGGTCCAGAGCTGGATCATTTCAGCAACCGCACTCGTCATGCCCTGCAGTACATGAACCCAAACAAGATCAACATGGACCTGATCCTGGACCTGCTCGCTTACCTGGGTAACACTGAGAAACTCTGCAGACACTGACAACCTACTGGACCTAGATCAGTTCAGCCTGGGCTGACTCTGTCACTGAAGTGATTGGTGATAAACTGTTAATCCAGTATCAATCTGCAATGTGTAGTTTATACAGTAATAACTGTGGAGGGATTTTAATGCAGTATGAATCTGCAATGTGTAGTTTTTACTGTGATAATTATGGAGTGATTTTAATCCAGTATGAATCTACAGTTTGTAATTCTAATCTGTGTGTGTGTGTCCTTTGTTCAGATAAATCTCACCAGTTTGCTGGAGTTGATGGTGCTATACTGGTCTTTCTGCCTGGACTGGCCCACATCCAGCAGCTTTATGACTTTCTGACCACAGACAGGAGATTCAGCTCTAAAGACAGGTGATTCCTCCTAAACGGCCCCCATCTCAGATTCCAGCCAATCAGAAGCTTGGAATGTTTTCATTAATATAGTAATAATATAAGTTTGGGTGTGTATAAAATTATTCTTACACTTGACCCTGGCTTCCTCCTGACTCTCCCCCCAGTAAAGAATGGACATGATTAATTAAATATATATGATTTGGGTGGCACAATATGGACAAAATATCAGTTTCGTGATTTTATTGTTACGTATTGTGATTATGATTCCTTTTAAGATATTAAAGGGTCCGTAATATCACTTTTCTGGAATTAAAAAGTCTAAAATTCTGTAAATATTGTTTCAAATGATACTTTTACTTCCCTTCTCCCATCCATACAGTCCATATATGGAGAATAAGCTATAAAAACACCCCATTCTTAAATGAGAATTTTTGTGATGTCACAACATCGCCGCTCCGTTTTCAGCCTACAGCAGCTTAGACCCGTCCATTCATGCTGAAGTTCTAAAGAGTGTTTTGGCCACGTGCTGCATTTTGAAAAAGGTAAAATAGGACGGCCAATTAGAGAAGAGATCATTTACATATATATCAATCTTAAAGGCACAGCCTGTTTAATTAAGAGATGAAACAGAGGTTGGAACATGGTGGTGTAAGAATAAATTATGATGAAATATTAATTATATTTTTGGTTCAGAAACCCACACAAAAGTGATGCAACTAAAATAAAAGGAAAGTGTAGAATATGGGCCCTTTGCAAACAACACCTTGTGATTGATGACTGTGTGATTGGTTCGAGGATCATTTGCATATTGCAGCCTTTTGTAATATCAGTATATCTATCAGTATATGGATTTTTATAATGGCACCATTTTTGTGTTTTTTACACTCATATCCTGCATAACATAACAGGTTTCTGTGTGTCTGTGTGTGTGTCTGTGTGTGTGTCTGTGTGTGTGTCTGTGTGTGTGTCTGTGTGTGTGTGTGTGTGTAGATATAAGCTGGTGGCCCTTCACTCAACACTCTCCTCCCAGGATCAAGCCTCTGCCTTTACAGTGCCTCCTGCTGGAGTGAGGAAGGTACTGCAAGGGTTTACTTCTGCAGTTGAGTTGTGTTGTGTTACTCAGAGCAGGTGTGATGTGAATGATTTGGGGTATGTGTGTTTAGATCGTGCTGTCCACAAACATCGCTGAGACTGGGGTCACCATTCCAGATGTGGTGTTTGTGATCGACACAGGAAAAACAAAAGAGAACCGGTAATGCAAGAAAACACACTAAAGCACAACACAGTCAGTTCTGTCACAGACCAACAGCCGTTTCACGATTTCCTCTATTTAACGGCTTTATAGTCAGGTGACTGGGAAAAACTGCAGACTGCTATAAATTCGGTGATCTTCAAACTTATTGCTCAGTATTTTTTCAGTGCCCACTACAAATGATTCAGTGCCTATAATGGATTTTTACGTGTCTACTATGAATTATTCAGTGTCTACCCTGAATTATTCAGTATTCATCCGCAATGAATTATTTAGTATTCCCTATGAATTATGCATTCAATTTATCTTCTATTAATAGCTCTGTAACCGATATGAATTAAAGAGTGTTTTTGTCAGATATCTAGCAGACAGACATTTAAATCAAAATGTTTTTTTAAAAGTTTCTATGTGTGTGTGTGTGTGGTTCGTGTTCAGGTATCATGAGAGCAGTCAGATGAGCTCTCTGGTGGAGACGTTTGTGAGTAAAGCCAGCGCCCTCCAGAGGCAGGGCAGGGCAGGGCGTGTGAGAAACGGATTCTGCTTTCGACTCTACCCCAAATTCAGGTGTGTAAATGCTTGAATGCCTGCAATGTCCGGTTCCCTGGTCTGGTGTGATCAGTACATGCAGGGGTTTTAGCAGTAGCTGTTTTGGTACAACTGGGGGCACCGGCGGTAATATGAACATGAATATGAGGTCAGGGACCAAGTTCCTCCACACTGAACTCATCCAACCGTGTCTTTCCAAACTGTGTCCACAAAGTTGGAAGCATGGCGTTGTCTAAAATGTCTCGGTATGCTGAAGCATTAAGATTCCCCTTTTTAGGCTAGGGGCCTAGCCTAAACCTTGTGATTCTCCCTCTCCTGCAGGTTCGACAGCTTTATTGATTACTCCAAACCAGAAATCCTGAGGGTTCCTCTGGAAGAGCTGTGCCTTCATATCATGGTGATGTAACACACTTTACCATTTCTTCTTCACACACGCTAACACCCTGCCGCATGACAGACACCCTCACAAACACTCGCATTTGTTGCTATACTCTGCTGCTAGATTTCAATTTGTACACACATAGACACACACAGTATCTGCATTCGATAATCTGCATGTATTATATATGTAAGCATTCAGAGATAATGTGTGTGTGTGTGTGTGTGTGTGTGTAGAAGTGTGAGTACGGGTCCCCAGAGGAGTTTCTGTCGCGTGCACTGGATGCTCCCCAGCAGCAGGCTGTGTGTAACGCCGTCAGTGTGTTGAGGAAAATCGGCGCCTGTGAGAGAGAGAGTCACACACTCACTCCGCTCGGCCAGCACCTCGCCTGCCTGCCCGTCAATGTCAAAATCGGAAAGATGCTGATCTTCGGGGCCATCCTGGGCTGCCTGGAGCCCATCGTGAGTTCAGCCTCAGATCAGTCAGAAATCAGCAAAACATTTGATTTACCAAACACAGTCCAGCAGCCGCGGGAGTTCACTTTTCAAGATTCAAGATTCTTTATTTGTCACATGCATGTTTTTTGACTGTGCAGAAGTTCTGACTCTTAAAATAATTTGAAAATCTAAATTAAAACACAGATGTAAAAAAAATAAATAAAAGTACAACTTTAAAGAAGGAACACAAGTTAAAAGTAAAATATGTAAGATTTAATTTTTTTTTAATAAAGGTTATTTTTAAGTGATAAGTTAAGTGAAACAGCAGTTCTGGCAGACTTCCATTTTTAGCTTCAACTCTGGAGCTACGAGGCTAATGTAGCTAACAGATAATGGAGGCTTATGTCCCACCAATTAGTGATCTCTAGTACACTCACTTGTGTGGTTTCTGACACTGTACGACTCACTTAAAGCCTACATTGTGTTTCAGCTTAGCCAGTTTAAGTGCTTTACTAAGATATACTGTCAAAGTCTTATAAAAGAACATAAAATACCCACTTCAGAAGTGTATCATTTTATTTGCTCATTACTGGTTTAATCCTTTCATCTCTATTATTTTATCAATTATGATGCAAAAGCAGTTCTTTGACAGTAATTTTATTCTCAAATTGACACTTACAGTGATACCTAACTTTGGAATTTTGATTGTATCAGATATTTTGATAAATAAAGGTATGCTTTTGGCAAAATATCAAATTTCCAACTGACTCTAGCTGTTGCAAATATACTATTTAAAACAATATTTACAGACTTTGTCTTTTAAATTCCAGAAACGTGTTGATTTGGGACATTCAATGTCTTGAAAGGCAGCTCAATATTTAGCAGTAAAATCGCAATACTGATATGCGTATCGTGAAGCTCTAGTGACTTTGTCCCTCGTAGCTCCAGGTCTAAACTAAAGAGTTGAAATGACTCCAAGCACGTTTTTATACTTATTGACTGCTGAACTTTTTTTCATTTTCAAAAAAAATTACATTACATATATTTGTTTATTGTATATATTGTAGATTATCAGTCATTGGTGTTTGTTTTGGGCTGAAAAACTCTAAAATAACCATAAATAATAATGGTTGCTTTGTGTTAATCCCCTGCAGGCTACCATTGCTGCTGCGATGTCTGAGAAATCTCCGTTCTCCACTCCAATGAGCAGGAAGGAGGAGGCCGACCTGGCCAAGGATGTGTTCGCCGTCGCCAACTCTGACCACCTGACCATCTATAACGCTTATCTAGGGTACGGACACCAACACTGAGGTTCTGAGAGAACACACCAGAACCTGCTGGTTTAGGTCCTCAGTTCACTTGAAGTTTCCTGAGAGTTTTTTTTTTTCTGTTGCTGCTCTCAGGTGGAAGAACGTCCGCAGTGAAGGAACACGAGCGGAGATGATTTACTGCAGGAAAAACTTCCTGAACCGAACTGCACTCATCACTATTGAGGTACCCCACACACACACACACACACACACACACACACACACACACACACACCAGTGCTTTTAGGCAGTTGAAGTTCTTTACTGAGAAATACTATCAGAGAACATGAAACATCACCACTTCAGTAGTGTATTATATGATTTATTAATTACGGCTTAAATTCTTTAATTTCTATTATTTTATCAATTATGATGCAAAAGCAGTTCTTGTTTGTTCAGTTCTTGACAGTAATTTTATTCCCAAATTGACACGGTGACTTATTCAATTTTATCGACATAACTTTTTTAAATGATTTGATCATTTGGTATATAAAAGTATGCTTTTGGCAAAATATCAAATTTCCAGCTCACTCCAGCTGTAGCAAATGTACTATTTGAAACAGTATTCCAAAAATGTGATGAGCTGGGACCTTTAATATCGCAATATTTAGCAGTAAATTTGCAATACTGATATTTTTGGATATTATATCAGGTACGAGGCAAAAGCAGCATTTGTTTGTTTGCAGGTGTCTGAGAGTAATTTATTCTCTAATAAACACTTGCAGTGACGTATGAACATTAACATTAAGGCTTTTTTATATTAAGGGTTTGCTTTTGGTAAAAGATCAAGTTTCCAACTGACTCAATCAGCTGAGACAGGTCTACTAATCTTCAGTAAATCATACTGTGTCCTAAGCCACGTCCACAAGTCTGATTCAACTTAATGAAGACCTTGTTTTAGCAGCTTATGTATTATTTGTTTTTGGTCAGAATGTTAAGCAGGAGCTGATCCGGATGGTGGAGCAGACGGGTTTCAGTAGAACTACCTCGAAAACCTCCAAAACCAAATGCCCAGTGATGCTCTCCAAGCAGGCTGCCCCGGTTCTGGCGGCGGTTCTGACCGCCGGGCTTTATGACAACGTGGGCCGGATCCTCTACACCCCCTCGGTGGACCTGCAGGAGCGGGTGGCCTGCACTGTGGACACGCCGCAGGGGAAGGCCCAGGTCCACCTGTCCTCCATCAACCGCAACCTGCAGACCCACGGCTGGCTGCTCTACCAGGAGAAGGTGCGGATCACACTCCAAAAAAATAATCTTAAAAAAATAAGAAGAACTAGATTGCATTTCCAGGAGAAAATGCGAATTGTGATCACACGGTTGCTATCAGAACTGTGGTTGCTATGGTGTTGCTAGGAGATTACTGTGGTACGGCTGGTGGTTGGTAAGGTGTAGCTAGCCGGTTGCTATGGTAACTGAAATGGTTTCTGTGGTGTTGCTCTAAGTCAGTGGTTCCCAAACTGGGGGGTAGGCCGCGGAGGTATTGCAGGGGCGCGCACAAATGGGATAACCTGTGTAGTTTGAATTGGTGGGGGGGGCTCATTAATGTTCTTATCTAGAAAAGGGGGGCCCTGCAGAGAAAGTTTGGGAACACTGCTCTAAGTAGTTTTTAGGTGGTTACTGTGGGGAGGGTTAATGTAAAACCATTTGTCAAAAAGGCCCACGGCTGCTCTATCAGGGGGAACCTGCAGGTCGCTGCAAAAAAATCATTGTTAGAAAATAAGTTTTTTAAAAAAGGTGCTAGAATCAACAAAATCTTCTGCCAGTACATTGAGAAAATTTCACTTAAGCTTCCTTAAAACAAAAAGTTTTAAAACAAAAACAAAAACTATATTCATCTTACATACTCAGGTCGATCGTTCTTAAAAATATCTGTTATTTCTTTTCAAGATTTTCTGGATGGTTAAGATTTCATTTTTTGTGGAATTGAACAAGAAATTAACCACATATTCCAAGTCCGAGCAGTGGAAGCAGATACTCCACCAACTGCCAACTGTGATCTGCTCAAATTTAGACAAAACAAAACACACATCAGTACATAAAATACTGTCAATATGAGGCTGTATCTTAACTTTGCTGGGTGAAAAATGTTTCTGAAGAACAGTAAAGTGCAGTAGTGTGACAGGTTAAGTTAGCCAGCAGTTGTGCTGAACAAAGTTTTTCTCTGATTCTCTGAGCTGTTTGCCTCTGGAGCGACATCGCCCGTTTTCTTCCTGGAGCAAAGTCCCCCTTCTCTGGTAAACTTGATGTGTTCACCCCCCTATCCAGGTGAAATACTCAAAGGTCTACCTGCGGGACACCACCCTCGTGTCCCCGTTCCCCATCCTGCTGTTTGGAGGGGACATCGACGTCCAGCATCGTGAGAGACTGACCACCGTGGACGGATGGATTCACTTCCAGGTTTGAACATCCACCTCGTCATCCTTGCCTTCTTCCATGCCTTCATCCACACCCACATCAATCCTCATAATAAATGCCTTAAATATTATTTAGTGTTAAATATTATATTATTTAAATATTATTTAGTATGAAATAGTATTATATTGTCATGTATAGTAATAATGTTTTTCCATTAAAGGCTCCGGTGAGAATCGGTGTGATCTTCAAACACCTCCGCAAGCTCATCGACTCTCTGCTGGAGAGGAAACTGGCAAATCCCAAAATGAATCTGGAAGGTATTTCTCACCATTACTAAAATCACCTCCTTCTCAGACCCTCCACGACCTCCTCGAGAGTAACGGATGTTTTTGTGTTTCTACTCTTTCTTTAGATGAGAAGACCATTCAGATGATCATAGAGCTGATTAAGTCAGAGTTTGTTCATCGATGAAGCTTTCAACCAACAAATGGTTCAGTCTTGTGTTGACTGAAGTTCATCTGTCCCACAAATGTGTTTTTCTGTAGTTACAGAGGTACTGAGCATTAGAGGCAACAAACCCTACTCTGCCTGAGAGACTGCAGCACACTTTATTTATACACACACACACACACACACACATACAAGCATGTGTGTGTGTGTGTGTGTGTATATTTGATTTTTTTTTTTTAATATATGATGCGCTGCTCTTTCAAGATTTTATTGCAAGAAAACATTAGAAACATTTTAAACAAATGAAACTGAAACTGGTTTTTAAGTGTAACATTATACACTGTAAGTGCAGTTTAATGGAGGCAAAAGCTCAGTTCCCCCGTTGCCTTTATCACAGCAGCACAGATTCACCACATCCTCCCAGCACCTTTTCAAGCAGCAAACAGTTCTGTATCATTTGCTTGAGCTCATTTGGAACTTGTGGGTCTCCAGTTCATCCCTGAAGCTCAGTGGGAGAAAGGGCTGGAGACTGGGGAGAACAAGACATAATTTCTTAAACTTTCTGCTTTTCTTTTAACCGGATATCATTTTGGCACAATTTTGATGAAGCTTTGGATCGCTATCCAGAAAGAAAGTGTGTGTTGTTGTGGAACTGAGTGATTCTTTTTTTTTTTTTTACATGATCTACATGACCTCGTGTCTCTTTAAAACCAATAGTTTTTGTGGCTAAATAGTGTGATACTACAGACAATAAAATACCGAAAAAGTCAGTTACATTTTTAAGGATTTCTAATGTTTTCTTGTAATACAATTTTGAAGAAGCATCATATTGTTTATTCTGACCTAAACATAAGCACACAAATATATGTAAAACATGTTATAAACACATTTTAGCTTCCATATAGGCTCAGGCAGATAGAGATCATAAAGAACCTTGATTCTTGCTGTAGTTATTACACAACAATAAAATGTGTATGTATTTTTTTTTTCTCTCACACACTCTCTCTCTCACACACACACACACACACACACTGGGTGTAAATATACCATACACTCTAAGTGCTGGTGTTGTAAGTGAGGTGTGTTACAGTCTGTCATTAGACTGAAAGGATTTTTTACCTGCATTCTGTTAAGATTCTGTAAAACTGTTGCTATGGAAAAACACAAATGTGGGGTGGAGCTTGGATAGGCAAATTAACAATAAACTGTTCCATAGAGGTCTGCACAATGTACAGTTATTTGTCATCCAAAGTCTGACCTTTACAGTGATATTATGGAGACTGGCAATATGCAAAGCCCTCTGACCCACAGTGTTTTACAGTCATCATCCTCACCAGTCACAGTTGCAGATGGTTTGATAATGCTGTGAATGAGGTGGATTATAATTGTAATATTCAGAAACAGGATCCTGCTCATATTGTGCAGCCCTGCTGTGGTTTCAGGTCATCGACTACTTACCCAGCGAGCCGAGTCAGGTGTGTGGAAAACCAGAAAGGGCAGAGGAGGATTTCTTTTGTTTTTTTTTTCGGGGTATTCATGGGCTGCCAAATCTTAAAAAAATAAAACTATTTTAACACCTGTTCATTACTTGTTGTACTTTCTCTTAAACACAACATACTACAGACTTTTCTATGTTTACTGTACAGCACACACACCTGAGTTTCCAGTAGAATACACACAAACACACACACACTCACTGCTCCAAACATTCCTGTGCATTGCTCACACTAATAAATGAACTAATATTCCTTTTTATCTCATGATTATTTTAAACTTGAGTTATTTCTTTAGTGTTTTTTAGATTCTTAGGTCAGAGTTCTGAGTTCTGTCCCGCGCGCCCTGTATGCGCGGGTCTTTATTGGTTGGCGGGTCTTTATTCTGAGGCGCGCGCGCCTGCCTGACGACCAACCGTCACAACGTCTCGCTGTGGGCGGGGCTTGTTTTCCACTCTTTTCCCTCCTGGGCGGGGATTGGGTCGCAGGCGCCGCCTCCTGAACGAGAATTGGATAGGATTTCACCGCCTCCTGACCGCGGATAGGTTAGAAAAGCATCCTGCTTTAAACAGTGCGGGGTGGGCGGGCTTACACGGAATAGAGTTGCAGGCAGCCAATTACTGCGCAGGAGGGGCCGGGACTGTCTGAATGTGGGTGGGAAATAAATGATTGACGTTCCTGACCAGGTCAGTCTCTCTTCAGCATCGGAATGCAAACTCAGTTTGAGGTAAAAAAAAAAAAAGTTTTTATAGCGTAATTTAGTATCTAAACAACAGATTAAAGTAAATATGTGTGTTTTATTTATTTACAGGACAATGGATGTTGGTCAGGAAATGAATCTGTTAGTGAGATCCTGCTTGATTTTACGTCAGGTGAGTTCACTTTTGTCCCAATTAGTCCAGTTCTAAGGCATTACTATATTACTATTATCTTTATAGAAATAATAGCCTAATAATGCAGTACTGTTATTGTGTGTTAGAGTTTTTGTGGAATTTTTGTCATTTAATTATTACATTGGATTACATTACATTACGTTAACTCATTAAATATATCAATAATATGCTCCATACATCCAATTGTAACACTTGACTCAGTCGTGGACACTTTTGTGCCAATTGAAACCCATGAAAACTACATTTTTTAATTCCCTGTTATTTACACTATCAAATCATACAATTTAGGTTAAAATGCTTTCATTCTAAACTCAACACTTGAGAAATGTAGTTTTTGGTGTTTTTATCCAGATTATGTCATTTATCCATTTTTGGACAAGCAATCAATTTTATATAATAATCTTAGTTTCCAGTAGGGGAGTATGATGCTTACTGCACACCAACAGAGCAAATAAATGACACAATTTTGACATAAGTGTGACCTTAAGGATGTCAGATAATGGTTTTGTGTTCGTGCATGAAAATAAAATTCAGTGTTGTTGTTAATCAGTTACATATTTCAGATTTGTTCCATTTTTGGCCCCAGCAGC
>JBBPCY010000837.1:0-16412 GCA_037974405.1 Brachyalestes nurse
ACACACACACACACACACACACACACACACACACACACACACACACACACACACACACATACACACACACATACACACACACATACACACACACATACACACACACACACACACACACAGTTCACATCATGGCTAGTTGATCTTCCTTCTCCTCAACAAACACTGAAGTACTGAGCTTCTCCACCTTGTTCTGCAGAAACCATCTGCTCCCGCACTTTTGCCTGGTTTTCTAGTGTATCTCAGTCTGGTAACGGAGTTTATGACTCAGTTTTCTCCACACAGTTTAGGGCCAGCCGTCGTCCCAAAACCGCGTCTATTTTTCCTCTGCATTCTTTAGCCATGTGATGAAAACCTAACCCAGCGAACTTAGCAAGTGACATCCTTCACGTTTCTCACAGAGTTAAAGATAAATTTGTGTCATAGAAATCTCCCACCGACATTTATCTACAGCCCAAACAGACAGTAGTGCTTGTACTTCATCGACTTCCTAGTTGTTAGTTTGTATGTACATTTTTACGGGGACAGTAAAAAAGGAATGACCTCTTTGCATGTTGTGATGACATTTCGACCAATCAGAAAGCAGTGATGCAGCTCGGTTGCAGCCCACTTTTTTCCCTGCCGTCCAGCAGCTTGGGTTCGGGTCGCTTTATTTTTAATGGAAAAACATTTGTTTACGGGACGGCAAGGTTCCTTGTGCCAGTGGAAAAGCGGCAAAAATGGTTTTTGCTCACATTTGTGCCATTTTACTGTGGAGCAGAGTGAGTATGTGAAGTACCTGCAGGTAGAGTGTGATGGTCAAGATGAGCAGAGTAGCAGCCATGCCCAGGTAACCCCGAATCAACAGCACTCTCTTCCCTGTGCTCTCAATCATCATCCCCTATACACACACGCACACGCACACACACACACGCACACGCACGCACGCACACACACACACACACACACTCACGCACACACACACACACACACACACAACCAAACACACGCGCACACAACCAAACACACACGCACACAACCAAACACACATGCACACAACCAAACACACATGCACACAACCAAACACACACTCACACAAACACACACAAACACACACGTACACATGCACAATAGGGACTTTAAGCACTGATGGCCGTATTGTAGTTTGAAAAAATCACTAACTACAGGACACTCTGAGCCACTTCCATGGTTGACATATATGCCAAAATCTGCATGTTAACTATTTATCAATATATTACATACAGGCTGCCTATATAACAAGGTGCCTGTATAAAGGTCCTTCAACCACTCAGCATTCAGCACCACCAGTATACTGATCACCGCCTGATCATCTGGAACCATCTGCACCTGTTTCTTCACTGGTTCAGGCCTTTAGTTAGATGCTTTGTTATGCTTTAATGATTCATACTTAGGTCACTGTGTGTCTTAACAAACAAGAAACATTCCTCTGAAACTGCTCAGATTCAGGGACTGAGAATGAACTTCTTCAGGAAGCCTGGAGAACTGTTCCTCAACACTACATTAAAAATACAAGTCTACATGGAAGGAAAACATGAAGAAATGAGGGTGGCTCAATACTTTTGCACAGCACTGTATGTTAAAAGGTTTCTCTGGAATAAAGATGTCTTTAGTCATCCGTCATGGGAAGCAGTAATGCACCATCTGAACCAATTTTAAATTTCAGAGCTTCATTATTTTGACACAATTTTCTCTTTAGGTTTCAGTATTAATTATGATAACGTTATATATTATATGATTGTGGCAGTTTTTGTCCCCGTTTTGCCAGTATTGCAAATACTGTTGCTTTTTAACAGCTGATGTTCCTAATCTTCTAGCTCTGCTTTGCATTGATTTGGCCCCTTACACTGGAAATTTTGTTAATGGTAGTAAAACATGTGATTTACATGAAACTGACTGCTGAATCCAACAATTGTCCTAGCACATTCAGATTTTGAGTTATAGGCATTTTTTTTTGCATTAATTTTGGTAATGTACTGTTGCACACAAACATAACAGCTGTTTCTTTCATGTGTATGTTTGCTACTGCCTCCTTTGAAATACACTCTCTGGTTGAATTCAGTGCTGTGAGATTTTAGGCCTGTCGATGAGCTGATGTCAGCTCAGTTTAAAATGAGACAGACCACCAGCTTGTCTATTTTGTACAGTTTTCTTGGATATAGGGAAACATGAGTAGGTGCAACTGTGTCAACCATCCTGACAGTTTTTGTTACATTTGTGGTAAATATATGACCAAGAAAGTGCTGTTTCGCGTGTAAAATTGGCTAGGCCTAATCTATTACTAATCTATTACTGATTCAGAATCAGAATCAGAAAACTGCACAGACACACAGAGACACAAAGACAAGAACAATATAATATATAAGGCTAAGTCCAATAAAGTACTCTATAGTAAATACACTATGCTATATATACAAAATGCTGTGCTCAGGAAGAGAGGTGGATATAAATAAATTACTGCTAAGTAATATACTAATTAACACAAATAGTGTTTTAAGTTGTTCTCTGTACCGAGTCCGTTATTGATTGACGTGGAGTGTGTGTGTGGAAGGCTGAATGAACTGAACTGCCTCTGCTTCATGGGAAACCTGCTGGTTCTGGGAGCTCTGGGCTGCATTTCTCTTTGATTCTTTCGCCGCTGTGTAATTTGGGCCCAGTGTGGGCATTTTTGTGGACAGCGGCCTGGGACCGTCCGCCTTCGCCCAGCACGCCTTCGCCCAGCGTGGTACCACTTATCTCCTGAGGTGGTCCCGCTGCAGGCCGTCCCACAGCCCTGAGGGGCTGGAAGCCGGAGAGATGGAAGTGTTTTATCTGCGTTTTAATGGAACCTTGCCTCTCAGGAGCTCTCCCAAACTGAAACGCAGGGTCTCTGGATGATCAGTTTGGCCTCTTTGTAGGTTTGGTGTTTTTCATTTTGGTTTTACATTTAACCCTTAGATTACAAGCAGCACGTATCTGTGTTAGAAGCACAACAAATTATATGGAGTCCTTATATGGAAGTTCCCCCAGGTGTCAGACGTCACGCTGAGCTTTGATTGGTGTTCCTATGTCATGTAGAACCTAAGTTATTATAATTTTAAAACATGTAATAACAACCACTACTGGGGTTTTAAAATTGGTGTCACACACAAATTAACATAAAGAACAAAAATGCCCACATTTCTTTTGTTTTAGAAACAAGTTAAAACAAACACAAGATCCTTGAACCCAGGAGAACATTCAGGGGAAAAAAATCTACACCCCAGTAATTCTGGCTAGCACTTCTATGACATTTCCATTAGTGTGTTAGCACAGTCAGTGATGTCTCTAGAACTTCCAGAGACTCTGTAGTGACCTTTTCCTCACAAAAGTTCCCACCCATCGTAAATCACTTGACTCTGACTCTTCTTATTCCTGTTGATGGTTATCTACCTAGACACAAACGTCCTGATTGGATAATATTCCACTGGATGGATTAAAGATGTAACCCTGTTTCCCACCAAAACCTAATACAGGTCTAAATATAAGAAGCATGATGATTCAACGAAATAAAAATGAACGAAAAATACAGGCACAGTGTAATTCAAAGAACTCTTTGGCCTTCTCTCTGTGAAGCCTCTGCTTTTCTACCAGTCAGATCAATGTACAGTACTTTGCATCCTTCATTTCTTGATATTTTTTTTTATCACACTTGTTGGAGCAAATATACTATTTATCAGAGATGGGGACTCGAGTCTGAGACTCAGACTCGAGTCGCACTTAAGTCGCACAAACAAAGACTTGTGACTTGACTTTACACTTGCCCTCAAAGACTCGAGACTTGACTCAGACTTGGGTGTTGTGACTCATATACGGATTCCATCTTATAGTCACATTTGTTCCACGAAATTGGAACAAATGTTTTACCGGGACAGGCTGCGTAGTGATTAAATAGTTCCTTTTGTTCCTTTTGCTTTCTCACATTTGACAGGAGAAACTTGTGGAAGGGACTGTTTTATAGAGTGTGCAGTCAGGATCCACTGGTTTCTCACTTCTGTGTGCATTAAAGTGTGTGTGTATGTGTGTGTGTGTGTGTTGACTGCCAGCTTCATTTTAGCCGGTGGATGGAATTACTGTTGCACAAGCTGAGACATGGCCGAGCGTGCCGGAGTCTAATTGCCCCGAACTGTAAAGTTGAAGTGAATCTCCTGCAACTCCAGGCTGCACCACATACACAGAATACTTTCTGGTGTGCAAAAGTCTTAACTCACCTCTCATTTCTTCATATTTTGCTTCCAAAGATCCAGATTTTCTTGTATTTTAAAGTATTCTTGAGGAACAGTTCTCCAGGCTTCCTGGAGGACTTTTAAAGTCTCTCATTTTCAGTCCAGTCCCTGAACCTGACTAGTTTCAGAGGAATGGTTTTTGTTTGTTAAGCCACACAGTGACCTACATATGAATCATTCAAGCAGAACAAAGCACATCTAACTTAAAGCCTGAACCAGTAAGGAAACAGGAGCAGATGATTCCAGATGATCAGGTGGTGATCAGTATACTGGTGGTGCTGAATGCTGAGTGGTTAGAACTCCTTTATCTTAAGACACTTTGTGGTCTGTCACAGTAAAACCCATTTTATTCCCATTTTTTTTATTTAATCTGCTTTGACCTGCCTGTCAAACTGCTAAATAAGACATTATTTTGACAGGCAGAAAATAGTATGGTTTTCGCACAAGGTGATTCAAAGCAAAATATAAAGAAATTAGACTTTTGTACAGTACTTTTTATTAAACATGATAAAGGACTGGTTTGCATTATGTCGACCAGGTCATTCAAATATATTTGAAAACACCCACAGAAACACTCAGCTGGTTCTGTTATTGGTCAGGATGTTCCAAAATACCGCAACTGGCTCACAAGCTCATTTGCATATTGCAGTCTTTTGTGAAATTGGGGTTGCAAAGGCTAATAATGACCTTATGAGCTCCACACACCACTATATATGTGCACAGTAGCAGTTAATAACCCCCCAAACCCATGGGTCAGTTTCTGACCCCAGACCTGCTGTTAATCAGTGGTGGTCCATGTGTGTGTGTGTGTGTGGAGTCTTTCACTGCTCGGTTGAGAGTGATCCGTCTCCCAAAAATATCCATCCAATAGCAGCTCTGTGGCCAGAAACTGACCCTTGGCTAACTCCAACAGTGCTACAGTTTCTGGACACCAGCAAAGTAAGTGTTTCTGATAAAATGGCCAGTGAGTGTGTACTGGTCCCCCAGCGAATTTGTACAACTGCTCAAGCATAAGCTTTTCACCCAAAAGGAGCCGAGGGGGGCTTGGAGCTGGTGGTGGGTTTTGGTGAGACGCATTCTTGCTTGCTGGGATCTCTCATCGCTCGGGCCTCATAAAGCCGGCGGAGATTTAGAGGCCCTGCTGATGAAAGATATATTTAAAGCCATTAGTCTCCACTCTGCCAAGAAGCTGCAACACTGAGCCATCCTCCGTAGCCTCGGCGAGATTTATACAGCACACACAGTGACAATACGATAACTGATCAGCTTCACGCCGGCCCAGAGCGAGGCAGATGTGGGGGGGAGGTTAATGAATGGAAAAAAAGGATCATTTCAACTCCACACGGCATCACTTCCCAACACTGGACATTAATCCTTCAGGACGTCCCGAGCAAGACTAACCCCCGGCCAAATCAAGCAGTGTAGTCTATCAGACGTGTGGGCTGTGATCTAGAGTGAATTTATTTGAATTATTATTGAGGAGATATATTATGAGGATTTGAATTTGCTGAAAATGTAATTTTTGCCAGTGTAATTTCACTCTGGGGAAAAAAACATCCTTTCACACTCTTTACAAAATAATGATTTTTCCTACTGTAGGTCCAGAAATAATGATAATAAATAGGTAAATGCTGATATTGCTGTCACAGACATGCTGTTTGAATGGTAACAACAAAGTCCTACGAGTTGATATTCATAAAAAACCGAGAACAGATAACATATCTGCTCATTTGCATTTTTGCAGTGGATTAGAATTTGAGCTCCCTTAGGCCTTGTGTTCTGAGGCTCTTAATGAAGGTATTGTCCTCTTGGCTTTTGAAGGGTTTTTGGTGGATTTCTGTGCAGACGTTTTCCTCTTCATGCAAAGATCAGGAATATTATTTCGTTTTCTTTGTGTTGATCCTAAACCTTATGACCTTTATGACCACAGAAAAAAAACAATTACATGACAGTGTGTGCCCAATATACTTTTGCTGTTGAGAACGAGGACTGGGAAATATGACAGTCTTAGTGGTTTAGCACTGTCCTAGTATATTTTGAACAGAACACAAGGCCTAAAGGGGCTCAAATATTTGGGACAATCCACTTGGACTGTCCTAAGCCACTAGGACCATCATTTCAGACACAACAGGATCCTCCAGTGATTCTCAGAGTATGTTGTGTGTACATTGTCACAATCCGTTGTCCCAAATATTTAAGCCCCCTTGAGCCTTGTGTTCTGAGGACCTAGGGTATCGTCCTCTATAGGTGAATTTCATTGCGATAGTCTTCTCTTCATCCCACAGGATTGTCCTAAATTAAATCAATGTTTAGGTATCAGTGCCACAGATTATGTGACAATATGTGCTCAATATACTTTTAACATTACCGGAGGATCATGCAGAGACCAAGGCTCAGAAGACACAATAGTCCTGGTGGGTTCTGACCGTCCCAAGAACAGTCCTTGGTTCTTCTTGGTGTTTCTTCCCAATTCTCTTAGAGGGTTGTGTTCCTCTCGAGTCTCAAGTTCTTTTCATTGGTTCCTTCTTGTGCTCCTCAAGTGTTTCTGCCTTAGAGTCTTGGTTCTTCTCAGTAGTTATATACTCTGTTGAGATATGCCTCATAATGTTCCCCTCATCGATGCTCATTGATGGACTCAACTTTCTCTTTTTAGAACCAGGTGCAACCAGCATACTTTTAGCAAGTGAAGATGATCATGTTGAGCTTGAGACTCAAAAGATACGATGGTCCTGGTAGATTAAGATATGATGGTCCTGGTGGATTAAGATACAATGGTCCTGGTAGATTAAGATACAATGGTCCTGTGGGTTAAGATACGATGGTCCTGGTGGGTTAAGATACGATGGTCCTGGTGGTTTAAGGTATGATGGTCCTGGTGGGTTAAGGTACGATGTTCCTAATGGATTAAGGTACAATGGTCCTGGTGGGCATCTGGTAGCCTAGTGGTTAGGGCGTTTGACCTGCGATGGCCCTGGTGGGTTAAGGTACGATGGTCCTAATGAATTAAGGTACAATGGTCCAGGTGGGCATCTGGTAGCCTAGTGGTTAGGGCGTTTGACCTGCAAAAAGGAACTTGTGGGTTCAATTACTAAGACTGCTAAGAATGTCCGAAGTACCCTTGAGCAAGGTACCGTCCCCACACACTGCTCGCCAGGCGCCGTGTTCCTGGCTTGGTGAATGGGTTAACTACAGAGGAAGAATTTCTTGCTGTGGTGTGTTCACATATGACAGAATGGTCACTTTCACTTAAGACGATCCCAAGTGTTTTCTTGCCCCACCTAAAATGTATGGCAGAAAAAATAAAAAAATATCTAAATTTAGATGCGTTGAAAGTTATTAAACCAGTGACCATGCTAATGGCATATTAGTGGGTGGAGAGTTAGAATAAGAGAAACGTTCTTGAATTCTGAGTGTTTATTCCATGTCTGCAAAATCCCTCTCAGCACGAAGTGTTTTCATTATGAGTGTGTGGGAAGTCTGAATCGTAGCACGTTCTGTCACAGGTCGGGTGTAATTCAAATAAAGGCAACATTTCCGTACATAGTGAGTGAGCTGTGGGCGCACATACATTCTCACAATCCAGTCAATACGTCAAAGCTTCAGGGGGCGCAAGGAGGGATGTTTAGGCCGACTAAATCCAAACAAAGCAACCTCGACTGAGACTAATCTTTTCAATCCCACCACAGATGAACAGGCCGTGCGCTATATGTCAGCGTACAGTGTGTTTGCTGGATGGGTAGAGACTGGGCTTGGGGCCTAAGAAAATCTCCCGTCAAGGAAGATTGAGCTGTGGCTTGTATGAATGAGGCTGCACAGCATTTGTTTGAGGACTGGAAAGAAGCTGTGAGGTCGTTTCTACCTCTAGGCCTTAAAAGAAGCAGCTTGGAAGCAAAAAAAAAGAAAGAATTTACACTCTTTTCAGAGAGGATCAGCCAAGACATGTTTGGTGGCTGTATTTAAGCAATGAACCTAGCGTAGCTAATGTAGCTAACTGGTGAAACTTAACTCCACCAACTGAATCAACTCAATCATCTCACTCTGTTTTTCTATTAACCCTTAGAACTTTGAGCGTAAAATCTGATTCCAACAAGTAAAAATGGTCTAATACAGTATAAAAACAGTGTTTGCTTTTCTACACGCTTGCTGTTTGCTGCTCTTTCGCTCTTTCAATCAACAATCCTAAACATTCTTCAAAATTGCGCTAAAATTATGCCCAGACCAAAGAAAAGCTAAGAGTTTTGAGAATGACATCTTGGCCTCCCCGTTCTCCAGATCCTTCTCCCAGAGAAAAGAGGTGAACTGACAAACTGAGCATCCATTCGAACTGAGCATCCAGTGTATGAGACAAAACTGTTTGCGAACTTGAAAATGTGAGGGGAGGGTTTGAGCACAAGTTATTTCCAAAAATTGATGGAAAGGATGAGGCAAATCTGTGCTTCTGTGATAAAGACGAGGTAAATATTTTAATGAAACTCGCATATAAACTTTCGCAACAATTATGGTGTATTTGGTCAAATTTCACTTTAAAAGGAATCAGTTACAATCATTGTCTTGTGATAAATGTTTGAAAGAGCTGTGTATCATTTATTATTTTCAAAAATCTGAGGATGGGCCCAAACTCCTGGCCTGTAGTGTGTATGTCTGGCTCTGGCTCTGAGGCGCAGACGTGTGATTGAGGGTGTTTTGGAAAACAGGCTGAATCAGTGCTGCTGTTGACTCTCCAGTGATCCTGTAGGTGTGGGACAAGTCAGCACAGGTGTGCTCCGTTTGCCAGCGTGTGTGTACCTGTGTGTGTTTGGCACCAGACACTTTGTTAATAGTTTTGATGGGGGCCGTTTACACCCATCCGGGCAGGAGCCTCAGCCCGTGACTCATGAGTTCAGAGTCCCACGGCCGCGCTGATCTGTCAGACACATGACGCATGTTTCACACACCACTTACGCTGCAGATGAGCCGGCCAGTGTGAGTAAGCAGCGTGTGTTTATGAGGCTTCCGTGGTGAACCAGTTTGGGTGTCTGAATGTTTTTGGCTTGATTCAGGGCAGGTGAACACTACGTTCAGGGTGCGGCAGGCATGGTTTGAAGCACCTTGCAACACTTTGTTTACCTCTTTTTTGTCAGATTGAACCTGTTCTTCCATATTTGGTGCCTCTGTGGTTTTAATTTTGAGTATTGAAGTGGTTCTATTATTGTTATTATTATTTGTAGTAGTAGTAATAATAGTAGAAGTAGTAATAATAGTAGCAGTAATAGTAGTAGTAGTAGTAATAATAGTAGTAGTAGTAATAGAAGTAGTAGTAGTAATAAGTAGTAATAATAGTAGCAGCAGTAATAGTAGTAATAGCCGTCACCCTTGGCTTGCTCATCAGAGACTTTTCACACACACTCATACACATAATTTTCTCTCATTTGTGAAGCAGCTTTGTGACAATGATCATTGTTAAAAGCGCTATATAAATAAAATTGAATTGAATTGAATTGAACACAATCATAATTTTTCTCGATTCTCATTCTAAATACTGTGAATATATTAAATTGTGCTGAACTGAGTAAATCAAATTGCATGCCCTGAATCATCTATCAGACTGAATCGTGAGTCGACCCCCTAATCAAATCGATACACCCCTGATACTCACAAACGCCGGGATCATCGCAGATATAGTTTCCGTCCTCTGGCACCAGCTGAGAGTTGTAGCGTGTGGTTGGCAACACCTCCTGCATATCTCTTACTTTCTGCCTCACCCCTACTTTAGTCTTCATGTAGACGCCAAACCCGATGTCACCCCCGTCACTGGCAAACTGCCATCTAAAGTGGAGTACAAATCATCCACTCAGTACCACTCACACAGGGTTTTAGACATTCAAGACTGATAACACTGCTGCATAAATAAAAAAAATACATAACAAATAAAGAAATAGCATGTTTCACAAAGACCTGTCTTCGATAGTGAAGACCCAGGCTGATGTTTTACTTTGAAGTAGGGTCACCAAAGGTCACACCCGAGAACCAAAACTGAACTAATCATTTTTTTTACTCACGCACATGCTCTTCTCTGGAGAGACATACGGTTTAAACAGTTTTCATGAAGACACAGATGCAGGTGAATGTAATAATGTCTTGACCAAGGACTCTTTTCCATCAGGGCAGTTCAAGGGACAGTTTGGAGCTGGTCCCTAATCTCCAACCAGCTCTTTGTGTTGTGACAACCAAGGAACTTGCTTTTGGCCAAAAGAACTGGAACACTTTGCTGGGATAGAATCAAAAACTGCTTGCCACTTGCTGAGAGCAGGGTTATCATGACTGACAAACACCTAAAACTTAAAAACATGAATCCCTAGACGCAGAGCCAGAGTAGCATCTAGTCCAACTCAACTGGGAGGGGAAACCCCAGTCTGCTTTTTCAAGTTAAGTCAAGTAGGTTTACTATGATTTCAGCCATTTACACAGTACACAGTAAAATAAACGAACATTCCGTCAGGACCAAAACATTCCTCCAGGACCAACACAAGAACAAAAACAGAAACACTACAAAACTACAGAAGCACAGACAGGACAAAACACACAAAGAAAATGGATATAGATAGTCTTTGAGTAGTGTTGCTTCATCAACGAAAATTATGACTACATATCGTCTACGAACATTTATCACGTGACAAAAATGAGGCGAGACACAACGTAAATGCTGGTCATGTGATGAAACCATAATAAAATATATAATGTAATATTGTTGATGAATAAGACAGAGACTAAATGTGGTTTACAAAATAAAAACTATGCTAACATGTCTTTTCATTTTCGTTGACTAAAACCAGACGAGACTTTATTTCCTGTACTATAGGGAGAGGAGAAAAAAAGTATTGGGACGCTCGAGTTGAACAGCGTTACGTCCCAGTACTTTTGTCCATTGAGAGGCACTGTGAATTAAATCTATCAAAGGCCAAAAGTATTAGGATGAAGGGCCATTACAGTGCCAGGGAGAGAGAAATGACACACACACACAGTCCACACACACACACAGTCTCACACACACAGCATTTCAAAAAGCATCCATTCCCATATCCATGCAAAAAAAGCTGATCCTAAATTGTTCTGACCAAAATGTCATCAGTTTTCAGTAGGGCTGGGTATCGAGTTCGATACTTTTTAAGCACCGACCAAATCGTCTCGATACTATCGAGTATCGAAAAAATAATTTTCGTTGAGTACCAAATTTCGATACCTTAGGCTATGTTCACACTTAGCGTTTTTTTTTTCAAACTGCCAGCCTCTGTTTTGCATTACCGTCTTTTCAAAAACTTTTTTTAAGTTGAAAAAAACTTTCAACTTGAAAAGTTGAATCTTCAAACGTTCAACGTTTCTGAAAAAAAAAAACAGTCTGGATAATTCGGACTCAAATAAGACTAAAATGCCCAGACTTTTAGTCGACTGAAACTTGACTAGACTAAAAAGAGTATGGACGTGGCTAAGACTAATAAAAGCTAAAATGACAGCTTGACGCAAAGACTAGAATAAAACAAAAATTAAGACAGGCCGGCAAAAACAACACTATCTATGAGTCGGTTTGATTGCCTGTGGGAAGAAACCTTTCTGGCAGTGGAGGTCCAGATGCTGCAGAAGCTTTTGGCAGATATGAGGTGGAAGAAGAGGGTGTGTGAGGGGTGAGCGGAGAGAGGGCATGTGAGTGTTGTGTGAGAGTGTGTGGCTTCGTGAATAACACTGCATGCAATGGTATTACTCACTACTCTGCACTTCTTCCCGTCACTCACCGTATTAAGCAGTTAGGGACAAGGACTTCGTACTCCAGCTGGTGGTCGGAACCACGGCTGATGGTAATGAAACTGTCATACTGCACTTTGATGGAGTCTCTGAGGTAGTAGGACTTTGGGACCACGCCACCATAATTGATCTATGGGAATAATACAAACAAGGTGTCATGTGATCACGTGCTAGTAGAACTTTTGGTGAAAACGCACTGCAGGTTCACTCACAAGGTGTGCAACAATGTCATGAAATTCCACGAAATTGCAATGCAAAAACATGACAATATGCGCAGTGGAGAATAAGCATCCAATTATTTATAGTTTTAAACCAGCACTGATCAATAACCCAGAAATGAACAGTCATCATTTGTCATTCAGGTTTCATTCTAAATGTTGTGAGAATATTAAATTATCTTGAAAATATGAATTGTTGAACTGAATCGAACTGTATCATGAGTCGACTGTATTGTTACACCCAAACACTCACTTTCGATTTACAGCTGGGGTCCCCGTCTGGATCCACCATGGTACCTCCATAGACCACAGGCAGCTGATCTGATGGCACGTACTTCTGCAAGATCTCTTTCCAGTTGGCTGTAGGTGGAGATGAGGTTTATTTAGATATTTGGACTGTACTTGTCCTGAATTATGAAAAAAAAAAGATGCAGCACGCTTACACCCAACCACAACTATCTTTCTCCGGGTCTCTTCACACAAGAAATGCTTGACCAGGTTGTAGAGAATGGGGAAGATCTTAGGAGCTGCAAGAAGGAGAACATCTTACACAATCTTGTTTGAGTGATGTCGTAACCAACAGTAACATTATTGTATCATTCATCATAAATGCGTATTGACATGACAGCTGCTCATTTACCTTTAATAATGAGAATCCTCTTTAGGCCTTCAGGGTAGTTTTCCTCATACATGTTAAAGACCTGCAAAATGACACCGTTGTTATAGAAGCAGCATAAATAATGAAAGAATTATAACTCAAATGGGGGCCTGCAGATGGTCAGAATAGAGGTTAGCATCCTTTAGCACCCTGTATAATGTAATCCTTACGTCTTCAGACATTTCAATAGCCGGCTTGTACACATGCTTCATGCCAAGGCCTTCGCAGTCATAGATGATAGTGAAGCCCTCCACTGGTTTTCCAAGCTATTGGACAAAATAAACACACTATAATCAAATAAAATAACTCCAAAAACTTCATATATGTTTCTAAAATGTGAAACGAGGTGCTATACACTGCCCATCAAGGGTCTTCTAAATGGCTAAATGAATATTGTTTTGTTAAAAGGTGTCTCAAGCGTCAATAAGGGGTCTCAGATCAACATAACAGACGTCCCCAAGATCTTACACCTGGAACCATATGTTCTGTTGGTTCCTGTTTGGGTTGGTTCTTATTTTTGACCAGTGGCAAAACACCACCCTACCTTCTCTGACTGTTTTAAGTACTCTCTCTGCAGGAGCTCAGAGTCCCTGATCTTGCTCCTGAAAAAATCTTGTTTGGGAACAGACATGAGAATGCCCTTCGGGTCGAGGGGGCCAACCACATCATACCAGACCGGACTTCCCTCTCGATCGTAGCCACACATGCCCCCAGATGCATATCGCTCAAGCACCTGTTCATAACCAGTAGAAAGAGGTTAATAATTGTAAATACACTCAGTAAGGATAACTCAGTGCTTAAATGTTGGAACTTTACCTCCGGTAGCTTCCACTCATCCAGGAGATAATCTACCTTCATGTGTTTCCGAAACTCCAAATGCTGAAAACCGTTAACATTTATCAGATTAAATAAACAGCTTGCACTGTAAAACAAGAATGTCTACAGAAAGCAAGATGAACGTGAAGATTTCACTAGGCCATAGTGCTGGGTGACAGTATCTGAATATATCTACAGTACTGTGCAAAAGTCTTGTACCACCCATCATTTCTTCATATTTTGCTTCCAAACTTTCTTGTATTTTAATGTTGTCTTGAGGAACAGTCCTCCAGACTTCCTTACTCTCATTTTCAGTCCAGTCCCTGAACCGGACGAGTTTCAGAGGGATGTTTTTTGTTTGTTAAACCGAACAGTATGAATCATTCAAGCAGAACAAAGACCATCTAACTTAAAGCCTGAACCAGTGAAGAAACAGGTGCAGATGATTCCAGATGATCAGGAGGTGATCAGTATACTGGTCGTGCTGAATGCTGAGTGGCTGGAACTCCTTTATCTAGGCTTGTATCTTTAGACTCTTTGCAGCCTGTCGCAGTAAAACCTTTGTTCTCATCTCTTTAATTGAATCTACTCAGTATGTGAAGGGTAAGACGGTTTGACAGGAATAAAATAGTAGTTTTGCACCAACAAGCTGATTTAAAGCAAAATGTACAGAAATGAGGGGTGACTCAAGACTTTTTCACAGTATTATATATCTATATGAATATCTATGTTTGTAATAATATGTTTGAATTGTCTATCGAACCGAATCGTGACCCGACTGTGTCGATACACACCAACCAGGCCATCATTTCATTCTTCACAGAGAAAATGTTGTTATGAAAACATAATATGAAAATGTTTTGGTTCAAAAGGAGAAAAAATGGAAGATTTCTTGCAAAATTTTCTGAAATTCTGAAATGTTCTGAAATGACTGATACCTTTCTGAGCATCGCTTCAGACTTGGTGATGTCAAAGCTCCGGGCTGCGAGAGGACAAATGGAGACAGGAAAAGTCCAGATGAGCAGCACAATAGTATAAAACTGCAAATATACTCTGCACAGTATATATTTTGGTATATAATATACACTATATCAGCAGCAGTTAATATGGCACAGGTCAGAGGACCTGGTTTCTGGAGTATTAGAACCGTAAAGTAACAAGGCTCAAGGTGCTTTGTGTTTGATCTCACAATTTTTACCATGATAGCAAATTCTGGCTCAAACAAAACTTTTTTTTAATTATCTGAAAACAGCTATAAAAACTGACTCGAGATCATACTAGTGTTGGCGAAAGAAACTGTGAACCTGACAACCAGTAAATACTAGGGGTATGGTGAGACGCTCCGCTCAGCTCACGAGACGATACGCGATATTGGGTTCACGAGAATGAGACGAGACAAGATTTTAACAAGATTTTTTTAGATAATTTTGAAGATGAACTAGATGATTTAATTTGACTGGAAGTAAAAAACAAAATAATGCAGGTGCATTTTGAAACGATGTAACTGATCACTGCAGTTTTACTTTTCATTATTAATTATTACGCTTGCATTATCATATGCAATAGCAACTGGACAGAACAATATGCACGCACTGTAAATGTGTAACTGGCTTTAATTGTATGATTCTCAAGAGTTTCAACTGTGCATCAACTTGAACTAACTGAAATCCTTTTCACAAGTTAAAAATTAAAACCATATAATTTAAAAAAAAATCTTAGTCTATTTTAAGTGAAAATTAGTGCAAACCATAAATCAAAGTAGAACACCATCAGTGCTCAAAGTACAGAGAGAGATCAGCTTTTTCTTCAAGCATGATACAGCGCTCTTAACCCAAGGTTACAACTACAAAATAATATATGGTCATAATTTTTGGGAAAAAAAAGCACATCTACATTTTCTGGCAGCAGTTGAGACCTCTGGGTGCTAACTATGTCTCCTGCAGTTGAAAAGACACATTCACTTTGGACAAGGATCACAAAGTGGAGATCTGTGGTGGATCTGTTGTTGTCTTTGCATCCTGCTTGTGCTAGCTGCGGTAAATGGCACGATTTTCTGACAGCGCTAGCAAATTGTTCATGACCTGTCCGTCACTCTTTGGCTCCCACCCCCCCACTTATCCACCTAGCAATTTGTCTGAGGGGAAACATGCAATATGCAGTTCAGTGTGCACAACTACCCACCAACCCCACCCCCAGGAAAAACACTTTGCTACAGGAGATCTCGTCCCACCCTTAATAAATACAACTGTTTTAATATTGCATCACTGACGTCTATAAAGTCAAACAGAGTCTTTATTAGACCCATCATTTATGTATTACACTATATTATACCCAACCCAATATCTGTAGAGCCAATCTGCCAATTACATGACCTTCACAAAGCAAAGGGAGTTTTCATCTTCCCAGACTTAGGATTCAGTTCTGAAGAGTTTTAATGACAAACCCATCCATCCACTGCTGGAATAAGAGGATCTTAATCATTAATGGTCTTGTGGTTCATAGAGGGCCTCACGATTCGATTACGATTATCATGTCAACGATTCGATTCAATATCTCCATGCATCACGATGCATCACATCAATTGTATACATTACTTCACATTTTTGTTTTCAAATACAAGCAGTGAGATGTAAGCTGCTGTTTTTTTTTTTTTTTTTCAACGGAAAAAGGAAACAGAAATAAAGA
>JBBPCY010000902.1:0-16397 GCA_037974405.1 Brachyalestes nurse
AACACCGCCATGATTATATATATATACACTGTATATATTGCTATTAACTGAAACACTATTCTTAACAAAGGAATAAATTGAGTGAGGAATCAAAAATCTCCAACCTCCAGGTTTTGAACAAGGTTGACCCAAGCTACTGACTACAAAATCTGTGGATTCAGAAGGACTGAACATAACCTGTTTTATCATTTAGTTGAAGAAAATTATTCATCCAATCTTAGCTTTCTCCTGTTAATTATAAAGAAATTTAATATTTCCTAAACATCACCATGGAGTAGTACAGACAAAAATAAACAGCAGTGTAGAGGGCAAAAAGGAATGCACAGATGAAATAATTTATTTAAACAAAAACCAGGCACGAGGGCCAAAGCAAAAGTAAAGTTAAAACAAAAGAAACAGGGGTCAAACAGAAAGAGTACACTTATCTCTGCTTAAAACCAGGAACTACAGGGGCAGCACAGAAACTCACAGATGGAATGACAGTGGACGAACAAGAATCACACACAAAGTACAGGAATAAATAGGGACTAGAAGTTACTCAGAATAAACAGGTAACCAATGCAGGAGCAAAAGCAGATGAGACACAAACTAAACACAGGTGTGAGAAATAAAGCTAATTAACACAGGAGAACACTCAAAAGGAGTGACACCTTCTGGCTGCACTGGGAATTACAATAAGGTCCAGGGGGTGCCATGACAGACGCAAACAAAACACAAGCAGGAGGGGAACAAAGTTAAATGTCACCCAGTGTAGGAGCCACATTTAAGTATATATTCACAATTTACTTGCACCTTTTCTCTTTCTGGATTTGGAAAGACTGCACCCTCTACAGGTGGTGATGGAGCCACCCTATAAATTGAAGCCAGTTGCGCATGACTGGGAGAAGACGCGGCCAGCAGATACAGTCATTGACCTCAGCTTGCCTAAACTTCTCAGCTCGGCTCTACTGAGCTCACCTCGACTCACCTCGTGTCACCTGGGCTCACCTCAGCTTCCCTCAGTTCAAGTTTCGCAGAACATTGCATTTTTAATTTTATATTGTTTATTTTGCAATAAATTATCAAAACTGCTAACAGTCAAACACTCTCTGGAATTTCTTGGACGTGAGTTGTGAGTCAGACATTGTGACACTCGCTTTCTCCATGTGGTACAAGCAGACAGGAAAATTGGAAATAGGAGGTCTAAAGGCAAAGACAAAGCCTGTTTTTGCCACTACACCTAGAGCTACTGAAAATGTTCTTTGTGACAGATTTGGTCAGAAGTTGATTCATGTCTATACTCTTCAAAGGGTTAAAGTTACTCTGCTACAATTGCTTTAAAATTTCACAAAACTGTACTTTACTGAGTAGTTTCATCGCAGAATATATATTTTTTTGACTTACTTGAAAGAATGTGTATGTGCGTGTGCACGTGTCCTCTTAATGGAATGTAGCCTGTAGCCTCTCTTTTTCTAGATCTTCAGGTTTGATGTGGAAACTAGAATAACAGGTTTGCATTTGGTTCCTGAGGTGAGGGTTAGGGGTTGTTGCAGCTGCAGTAAAAAATCACAGTATTTGCAGGCATATGGGACCCCGACTACATTATGGCTTATGGGGACAACATTGCTTATGAACTCTATTTGCATTTTGAGCTAATCACAGCACAAGGGCTGTTTTGTTGATCAAGGTTTAGAAGAAACTTGGTCATAAGTTGAAATCTGGCCATGTGAAAGTGAGCTACAAACAGGAACTGGGTTCTGTCTGATCGTCGCTTAAAAATGCAGACTCAGCGAGTATCGAATTTGTATTGTATTGGCAGATATCCAGATTTAAAATGTCAGTATCGGTATTAAACATAAAAAAGTGGTATTGTGTTGTCTACTAGAAACAAAACATTTGCTTTGAACAGCCTCTGTAAAGCACTTTGAGCTGCATTCAGATATATGGATGGTGCTAGACACATAAAACAATAACAAATAAATTATATAAGAGAAGATCAAAGATACGACCAGGCCATTTAATTAATTATAAACAATGAACACCGCCATGATTATATATATATACACTGTATATATTGCTATTAACTGAAACACTATTCTTAACAAAGGAATAAACTGAGTGAGGAATCAAAAATCACCTCCAAGGTTGACCCAAGCTACTGACTACAAAATCTGTGGATTCAGAAGGACTGAACATAACCTGTTTTTAGTTGAACATAACCATCATTTAGTTGAAGAAAATTACTCATCGAATCTTAGCTTTCTTCCTAGCAATAAAAAAGAGGCAAAAAGCTGCTGGATTTTAATGGAAAGTGTAACCAAGTCATCATGTATGTGTGTGTGTGTATGGGTGTGTGAGTGCATGTCCTTTTAATGGAATGTAGCCTGTAGCCTCTCCTTTTCTAAATCTTCAGGCCTGATGTGGAAACTAGAATGACAGGTTTGCGCAGTGTATGCAATCATATTTGACACTTTCTAGGGAAATACTACTATTTTAGAATGAGGAAATGCATACATTTTGCATAACTCTTCATGTTATCAGTGTGTGTGGCATGAGCAGGTGTGTATAAAAGCAGGTGAAGTTCTAACCCAAACCTCAGAGCAGATTCTCATCTGAAGATCAACTTAAACTGCTGATCAAGAATCAACCAGGTGAACAACGGTAGGTACTAATAAACTGTCACAGAACGTTTTCATGAAAATCTGGTAGAAAGACCTAATTATACCCTTTGGTATAAGTTTACTCTTTTTTAATGTCACATCTGAGGGGGTTATTTATCCAAAAATATTTTAAGGTATTGATTGTTTATTATTCCAAAGCTGAAAGTTCTTTGAGAGAAAGCAATAAATGGCATGGCAGAAAACACAATGTAAACAATAAACATTAAAATAACTGATGAAATTGCAAGCAGATAAAACCATGTGCAGTATTCTTTATAAAAACAGCACAACCCATTTATTAAATTTCTGCATTTAAAACAAAATATGCATACAGACTGCTGCAGTCTGGAGTGTAAAAAGGAAACCATGTAGGTCCAAACTGTAGCTTCGTAACAGTTGTTGCTAGGTGGCTGTCCCGGTACCGCGCCACCTCTCCTCATTAAACATATTTTAATTGTAATTAGTGTTTTAGACTTTCAAGTGAAACAAGTGGAGGGGCTTGTTAGGAACTGAACGGGCCCACTCCCGAGTCTCTACGGCCTGCCTACCCAAAGATACAGCCCAAAATGTTTCTTGACCAATGAGACACACTTTTTTTGATGGACAATTTTTCCGTCCAGTAATATCCTACCTCAAATTTGAATGCGTCATCGTATAGCCAATAAAACAAGCTTTTAGCCAATACATCATTTGTGGGGGTGGCTTTGTCCGATTCTTTTAGAAAAAGCCAGAATTGGTTAGAGTTTGAATCTTCCCTGAGCTTTTGGGTTTATAAGTAGATTTTTTGGGCTCAGACCTTGGAGATAACATTCAGACGACCATGATGAAGCCTTACTGGAATAGTTCGAGGACATTTGATGGGGATATTTGTCCAGCAAATATGGAATTTATTGGAAAATACAAGGTGCGCTTCGGACAGACGCTCGGGGGGGACACTTTATTCTAAGGTGTTTTTCTTCACAGGTAGGCCACTATAAATTACGACACTTCGCTTTGTTGTTTTAAAGTGTTTTTATCGAGATTTGTTGTGTTTTCTTGAGAAAAATCCCTATTGTCCGGTTTGTGGGCGGAGTCAGTTGACTGCTTGTCATGTGTCGATTCCGTCATGACTCTCCGGACCCAATGGCTCAATAGAAAACTTTATTTGTTTATAATTCTATTATAAAATATGGATTATAGAAAACAAGATGGTAAGGTGGGAACCTTGCACAAAAAACGCTATTATAAGTTCATTTTTTATTATTTTTGTGATATGTTCTGAAGCCTTGTGGCTTTGGATTCCCAGTGTTTTTGAGCTACTGTCTTGTAACAGGACAATAAGAATCACTGATTTCTACAGGCGCTCACCACAAGAATTACACCTACCCCTTATTTTGTATTATTTTTCTTTTTTTCAAATAACTTTTCATATTTTACTTTTCTGGCACATCTTCAGAGTCTTGGCTATGAAATTAGCCCATTTGCAAGCAATAATAACTATGTATGACTGAATGGTGATGTTTTAAAGTTGGCCATGAGATTTAAAGATTGATCATTTTCCTTTTTATTGGTGCAATATTTTCTAAAGTGGAAGGTGTAAATGATAAATAATTGGTAATCATGTCATGGGCTTGAAGGGGAGATTATCAAGTAAAGAGGCCAATTACATAAATCATAATGAGAGCAAACAGCTAAAATTTAGATTATACAGACAGATCCAGCTACATTCAGAAATAGTCATTATAATAAACTACATTTCAGTCCATGATACTGCCTAATAGAACACAAGCTATTGTTGAGACCCGTGAGACTGGTACTGTAACCGTGGTGGTCGCTCTGTGAGGGACTGACGGTAGATTTGGTCGTTTCATGTGTAAAAACAGTCCTGTAGGTGTAGCTCTGTCCTGTAAAAACAATGTGTGTGAAAGTGCAGCACAAGGAGGATTGGTACAGTCCCACTTGTGCTTAAAGTGAATGTGATGCTTAAAATGCTTAATATCGGACTCGGCCTGGTGTTTAAAGTTTGTACTTCTACTGCACACTTTAGTCCATTGTTTTATGCCATTTTATTATTTTGGTTTTTTTTTTTTGTTTCTGCGTAAATGTCTTTTTTCTGAGTATGATATTATAACATGAAGGGTTGCAGCCCTCTTGACTCCTCCACTGAGCCGAGTTGAGTATTTTTCAGGTCTCACCCAAGTCTCTGCGAGACAAAGCATGTTAAGAGACTAATCTAAAATGATTCCATTGTGATTACCTTGTTCTTGCCGTTATTATTTATGTCTTTGTGTTCTTCTGCACATTGGAGTTTAATTTTCATTTATTATTATTAAATAGCTCCTAAAAGACTAGTATTTATTCATATGTGTCACGTCCCACCTAGCGGACAGCAGGGGTTGCTGTGGGTTTTTGTTGGGGTTTTGTGTTTTCACCTGGGTTTAATTAGTGTTAAGTGTTTCTGTTTGTTTATTGGTTCATTTGGGTTTGGGATTTGTATTTAAAAGAGTTTTGGTTTAGTGTTTCTTTGTGGGTTCACCCAACACGTGGTTCTGTTGTCTTTAAAATAAACCAAAAGGAAATGGATTCAAGTTTGTGTGCCTTCTGCTTGGGGAACACGGGACGGGACCTGACAGATTAACCCACCCTAAAGACGAGGCAAGGCAGGAGATGGGACGAGACAGGGGGGCTCTATGGGGTCTCACTCCAAGGTGATGCGGCACCAGTTGAGCCGCACCCAAAGGAGCTCGTCCTGGGAACAACAACTCTTGCCCTGCTCGAAGAGTTGGAGAAGAAGAGAGCCTGGAGTGAGGCGAACTCGGACGGGGGTGAACCGGTGGGTATGAGCCACTATTCTACCGCCGAGCTGCTGTGCGGTGGGGAGTCGGATGAGGAGGGGATGGATCAGGGCTTCTGGTGGGACGGGTGACACACAGACACGGACACAGGGTAGGGTCGACAGACAGGCGAGTGAGGGAGTGGTGTAGATTTATTTGTTCTTTGGTGCAGGGAATAGCTTGGTGAGGGGTGAAGAGGTGCTCTGGTGTGTTCGGGGTGAAGGTGCTCTACGTGTGAGTGGCGGCCCTGGAGGATACTGGTGTCTGGATCTGGAGCGAGGTGATTCCTCAGTGCTTGAGTCTGTCACGGGAGGATGAAGAAGAGAGGTTTTGGCTGCTATAATGGTTCCACTCCCCATGCACTGGACCTGTGTTTCTATAACATACTAGATAAAACATGAATGCCTTGCAGTGCAAATAGCTTTGATTTTACATTTGATTTTATTTCATTACCGTTTAAGTTGAGATATACAAGAAATATTTGAACTGCAGCTGCATAACTGTGTTAAAGGGAACACTGCTGTTAAAAAGTACCTTATTGGTAACAGTGCATGTTTGTTCATATAGCAGTGCTTTAAAAATAAAAGTGCACAATACACTACTTTTGAATTATTTCATTTTGTGTGTAACTCAACATTTTAATAATTGCCCAGCATTAATATACAGTAATCCCCCGGCTTTCGCGGGGGTTACATTCCAAGATCATCCGTATATAGTGAAAAAACGCAAATTTGTGATGTGGGAAAAAAAACTGCCAAAAAAATATTTTTATAGTGTAAACCTTAAATATGCTACCAAATATGCTCTCAAGACAATTTCATTTTAAACTCTGAATACATTCCCACACACTTTTAAACATATTCTAAATGACTGGTAATGTGCTGTTCTCTAAACTCTCTCTGATTGCCCTCTTCCACACCGAAGAGAGAAACACTCATAATTGCTTGTGTTTGTTTTTCAGATACTGGCAAAGGGGACCAATTATTCTGGCCTGGTGCTCAGAATCCAAATAGATATGAATTTTGTGGGAAAAAAAACTATTAATTTGACAGTGCTGAGGAAGGAGGCCAAGCTGCTGTCTGAGTATTGGAGATGTATTTGTTTTATGAGCATTAAAACCAAACGAAGAAGAAAAGGAGCACTGGGGAAAACCAGTAATTGCAACATCTGCCTCAAGTGATCATTAACGTACACCCATGGGCAGGCGGGTTCCTTCACAATGACATTTTGGTAAAATATGAAACTTTCCTAACCTCGGCCCTCCTGGCCACACCACGTCCCCTTTGGATGCGCCACCTGACTACTTTCTATTTCCACTGGTGTGTTTTGGAACATTCAGCAATGAACATTCTAATGTGTTCTAAATGCTTACCAACACTGCGGGTTAATAGAGATTCAGGATTACAGCTGATATCCATTATCTTAACATTCAGAGTGTTTTTTGCTTTACATTTTATAGTAGATTGAAAACTAAATCACACTAAACTTGGGCTGCATCTGAACAGCTGATGCACCAACTGATGCACTTAAGAGCACAACACATACAGTGAATAAACATAGACTCATAGTTTGATGCTGTAAAACATATCTTGTAAGCGCAACTATGACCCTTACAAGCTGTTGTTTTCATTACACGCCTTTATAAACCATCTTTGCTGAGTATTTATTGCTCCCTCATATTTATTCATAACTACAATGGAACTGGAACTATAGCAACCACTGCTTATGCTGTTGTACAACAAATGTAATCATCATGTCAAACCAGCATTGGCATCAAGATGAACATTGTCTCACTGACAAGGAGATGATTAGCTGCTCTGCAATTTACCTCTACGGACACTTAGTGATACCAACTCTGTTAGCCGTAGATGGCTTATCTGTCAGTAATCTTGTTCATGAAGGCCTTCTCTTGTTGTTTATCCACGTAAAGACACTCTTTTCTTTCTCGACCTGAGGAGGATGGATTCCCCTTTTGAGGCTTGGTTCCTCCCGAGGTTTCTTCCTCCAGCTGAGGGAATTTTTCCTCGCCTCTGTCGCCTCTGGCTTGCTTACTAGGGGCTCGGACCTGTATTCTGTAAAGCTGTTTTGTGACAACTTGGTTGTAAAAAGCACTATATAAAAAAATTTGATAGAATTAAATTGACAATGAATTCAACAACAATTCACAATGCAGAGTACTAGAGTACTCACAAAACAACTGAGAGAACTGTTAAAAAAAACTCCATACTGAAGAGTTAAGGGCTGTTCCATCACATGTTTGCACAAAAACATGTGTGAAAAAGTATATCTATAAAACCAGTCACGCAAATAAAAACAGAATCTTCTCGATGGTTGTATTTGTCTGTACTTTGTCCATGTTTGTGGGACTAATAAAGATTTATCTTATCTTATCTTATCTTTGATTGTTCTGTTGAAACTGTTCTGTTGAAACTATTCTCTTTGGACCGTCCTCTTTGAGCTGCTGTGTTGGAACTGTTCTCTTTTAACTGTTCTGTTAGATCTCTTCTCTTTGTACTGTTCTGTTGGAACTGTTCTGTTGGAGCTGTTCCCTTTGATCAGATCTGTTGGAACTGTCCTTTGGGAACTGTTCTCTTTGTACTGTTCTCTTTGAGCTGTTCTCTTTGAACTGTTATGTCGGGGCTGTTCTCTGTGCTCTTAAACCATTTATTTAATCTGTAATCAACTACAAAAACTTGAACCACGAAATGCCTAAAACACTGAAAACATTTACTTTGCTTTCTATTTCAAAATTATGGTAATTGCAAATAAAATAATCTAGAACAAATTAACAAATTAGTCCTTGAAAATAAGCACTTGGTCAATGGAAATGTGTGTGTGTGAGTGTGTGTATGTGTTTTGTATGTGTATGTGTGTGTCTGTCTGAATATAATTAGGAATATTGTATTTGATAAGTGAGACAGCATCGCTGGAGATTTACTGGGACTACTAGAATGATGAAACACAAACAGATAAACTAAACTCTCAATTCATCAACAAAGAGAGATAGAGGGAGAGGGAGAGAGATAGAGAGAGTTTGTTTGGGATGGGGTGTGACAAAGATAGGTCAGAAAGAAGAAAGAAAGAAAAAAGAAAAAGACAAATATACAAATAGATAGATATATAGACAGATAGATCGATAGAGAGAGAGAATAAGAGAGAAATACAGAGAGTTACTGTTGTATTACCCTGAATAACCTTATCCGGATTGTTTTGAGTGTGCATGTGTGTCCGGCTGCGTGGAATGTTGCAGTTTGTGTGACTCTGTGATGGTCTGACTCCTCTAATCCTCCACTAACGACTCTTATTAAGATCTGAGAGATACGACTGATTGACCAAACACCACCAAGCTTAGCTCTGCTAATCACTACACTACAGAGGGAGAGAGAGAGAGAGAGAGAGAGAAAATGGGAGAGCGGGGGGTATTAACAGTTCTAATGATCCATGTTCCTCTCCTCGTTAATAAGCAGCCTTATTAAGTGTGATTATGGGTGATTATGAGCTGGTGATAATTTGCTAAAACTTGGGAAAACCGGTACACAGATTTAACACTGATCGTGCTGTCTGATCTACAGAAGAACAGAGAATGAAGTGGATAAAAGAGAGATAAAAGAGGAGAGAGGAAGAGGAGAAAAACTGAGGGAGGAGGCAGTAGAGAGAGGCAGATTGATTCCAGCTGCAGTTCTGCACTCTTAAACATTCAAAAATTAATTTGAATCACAGTGTTAATAAACTTTGGGAGATGCCGCAATACTAATGTTTAACTAGAATGGGAATAAACTTTGTCAGTTTGACAATGCCAGTGAAAGGTGATGTTGTCAAACAAAAGTTTATGTTTCAAATAAATTCAAGTTATTATTTTAAATTGTAAACAAAGCATAAACACTGAATGGTGGCAGGTGGTGGCTAAGGTGTTTCCAAGGTTGCCACAGGTGCTTGATGTTAGGATGCGACTGTGTTGTTGTTGTTATTACTATTATTATTATTTATTATTATTATTATTAGTAGTAGTACTATAACAATAACAACAAAACAACAATAACAACAACAGTAATAATAATAATAATAATAATAATAACCCGTACATTATTCCCTATATCATGTTTATCCCACTTTATATGCGGGAGGACACTGGGGGTTAAAGGGTTGAATGAAACCAGATTATACTGTGATGACATTGCTCCTTTAAACACACAATAAACACAATACTAACTATTAAGATTACAATATATTTTATTCTCCATTAAATCTAAAGGTTTAAATTACATTAATATTCTTATGTTTTAGCAGTTCATCATTGTATAAAAATCATCATTATATAAAATATGACCACATTCCCCACCATCACACACACATACATATAGGCTCCCAAACACATGAAAGGAAAGGAGAGATGTGAAGGAGAGAGAGAAGAAAATATTGTGTGTGTAAGTCAGGACACACACCATTTATTTTCTCCAATTAAATCTCTTTAATTGGATTGAGGGCTGGCACCTGGTTTACACTCTGTCAACCAAGCAGCCCACAGTAACCGATGCCAGAGCAGCAATTTGTGTGTGTGTATGTGTGGGTGGCAGTATCTGTAGAATGTCTCAGTAGTTTCACACTGATCAATTCATCAATGTCTGCCCCTACTCTCTCTTTCTCACTCCCCCCCCCCTCTCTTTCTCTTTATCCCTCTTTCTCTATCTCCTTTTTCCACATGTCACTGCGTTCACAGTTTGGAGGGTTCTAAGTGAAGGAGTGGCTTTTTGGGGGATTCTTCTTCTTTTTGTCTCCTCTTCTGCACGCTTCTTTTTGTCTCTTCTCTTCTGCTCTCTTTTTTCTCTTCTCTTATTCTGCTCTTTTGTTCAAATAAACCAAATTGTTTAATTTCACTATGTGTTTATATGTGTTTACATAAGTTCACAAGTGTTTTTGTGTATTTTGTAGATGCTGGTTGATGCTTTCATCATCAAGATGCTTAAAGGTGTCTATTATGCTTAAATGCTGTCTATTATGCAAAACTCACTTTATGTATGGGCTATACAAAAGATTTTCATGAAGTTCTTAGAACAAAATCACTCTCACATAAAGAGATATCACCATGTTTATTCTTCACAGTTTGGGTCCCATTCAAAACGAGCCGTTTCAGGGCTCTGTCCCTTTCATGCAAATAAGCTGTGGCTGGCCACGCCCCACCCATCCCATGCTCCACCCACTCCTTACGCTGCTCGTAACAAAACAAAACTTAACTGCGATAGAAACACAAAAGTCATTATTTGAAAGTACTTACATCTCCCTCATCTGCTGACTTGTCACAGACAGAAGGTACAGATCCCCACGACGCTGAAGTTAGCTCTTTATTCACAGCTCCTAATTCGAATAAGGTGGAACTTTTTAAGGTGGAACGAAACTGACTGTTGCTGGGATATGGCCATTGAAAATGAAATGGAGCCTGCTGTTTTCTTTGTCTGGGAGAAAGTGTAGAGATTTGTGCTGTTAGCTCCTTATTCACAGCTCCTTATTCGAATTTTCCATTCCCCCTTAAATACTTAAGGTGGAGCGAAACCAGTTGTCGCTGGGACACGGCCATCAAAAATGAAATGGAGCCACGCAGTCCTTCTCTTTTCTTTGTCTGGGAGAAAGTGTAGGGATTTGTGCTGTTCTTTACAGCAACAGAACAACACTTTATGTGTGACCTGCCTCTGCCTGTAGCCGTAGCGCTCGGCTTATCCGTGCTCATAAAACTAGCAGACGAAATGGCGGATCTTAAACTAATCTAGTGGGTGGGGTCTTGACAGATGAAGGGCAGTTCTATGCAAATTGGCCCAGTGGGATGTCACACTCTTTCTAAACGGCTAATTTTAAAAGGGACCGAAACTGTGAAGAATAAAGCCAGTGATATCTCTTTATGTGAAAGCAATTTTGTGCAAAGAACTTTGCATAATATATCCCCTTTAAATAACAGAACTTCGGCCAAAGTGTAAACTAGAGTCCACAGAGTTTGAGAGAGGAAGAAAAAACAAAGCAAGAATTAGCAAAGAAAGAAACAAAGACAGAAAAACAGGATAAACCAGTCCGCTGAAACAGAAAAAAGGCGTGTGGACGGGGCTGAGAAGCTCTAAATAGCCGGTGTGTCTGACATGTGTCACGCCAGAGTTTCGATCGGTCCGTCCTACCAGCTCTAATGACCAGCAGCACAGCCGTCTGAGGAGAAAATTACTTGCTGGAAAGCAACTGACTGACCCCCGTCATTCCTCACAGATTCACTGACCCGTGAATATTTCATTATAGAGCAGAGCACGCAGTGCATACCAATGTGGAGGTGGGGGGGGGTCTACTGACACACACTCAAGCCTGGTTTACCTGTGTGTGCGCGGAAGGTGTGTGTGTGTGTGTGTGTGTAAGTATGTAAGTGTGTGTATAGACATGTGAGTGTGTGAATGTGAGACTGAATGTGTGTGTAAAAGAACAACAAGGACTGTCAGCAATAGAAGATAAGTGGAGATGTGGAGATCTGTATGTGGAGCTGTGAAGACTAGGAGCAAAATTCACTGCCTGGGAAAAAGTGCCAGAAATACCCCCAGAAGTATGGTTGCTTCTTTTCCAGTCCACAATTTAAGCAGACCTCAAAACTAAGCTGTAAAGAGGCTCTGATGAGCAGAAGGAGAACGCAGTAATGGCTGTCTGGAGTGTCATCTTCTGATCTCCTGATGGCAGTTCAGTCCTGGAGATTCTGGAGTCAAGAAGGTTTATGGATCGAAAATGAAACCGATCGCAGCTCAGTGACCGACAGATTCTACAGTCGGAGGCGTCATCTATTAGTGAAACATCCTCAAACATTTTGCTCTGCTCTTCAGGGGAAACAAATAAAACTCAACACTATCACCTAAATATCTTGGAATTACCGTCTGTGTGGAGAAACCACACAGACACATTTAAATTTTAGTCTTTCCCACAGTTTTAACTGAAATGAAAATGAATAACTCAAGCATGAACAGTGTATGTGTCCAACCAGGGGCGTAGCACCAAATTCTGGGCCCTGTGCACAAGCAGTGGCCATGGGCCCCCGTAAGCTCTAGGTTCACAACTACCTTGGACACAATTTAATACATCAATCAACTGATGCATTTACCCAAAGTGTTAGCATTTACATTAGTTAACAACATTCATTGTGATCATAAAATTATATTTAAAGGAAAATAAAATTTCATTCCTCAGGGGCCCTCCCCCGACTTTGGGCCCTGGTAATTTAGTTCCACTTTTCACCCAACTACGATGCCCCTGTGTCCAACAGACATATGTGAAGATGTAAAACTTATAGATCCCTTATGGAAAAAAATTACATTCATTTGGAAATACATTACATTACATATGGAAATTAAATAAAGTTTTGGTCTGTTTTATGTTCAGGTACAAGGTGAAAAGCTCCTCAGTTCAAGAAAACATGAGTATGAGCACCAGAACTGTAGCAGAACCAAGGAGCAGGCGAGAGACAGAGAGACAGAGAGAGAGAGAAGGAGGATTTACAGATCACATCCTCATTTCATCCTCGTCCTTTCAATAATTACTGTTTGCCATTTTCTCTCACAGTTGCACATTAATGTTTAATTCTCTTCAATGTCCCACATGAACAAAGTAATACATTTATTATGCGTTATGTTGACATAACTGGCTCTGGCAATTCTATAACTAGCTTTAACCATGCAAATAAAGAAAGAGAGAGAAAGAGAGGGGGAGAGAGACAGGGAGAAGAGAATATGATAAAACATATAAACGTTGTTAAAACATTGTTAATATTATTTTCTATGTGATTCATTTATTAACTGCTCTGTTTTTGTCCAGAATTCATTAATTTACTTACATCCACCTACTCAACCTCCAGCGGTCTAGCTCCACCCATTCACTGAAGTTATAAATAGTATTTAATTCCATCCTGCCTTTTAATAAGGTGCAATACAACACAGACAATCACAAGAGAGCTTTTTGCATATATCAATCTCAAAGTCACAGAAATAGTATTTAATTCGATGCTGCCTTTTAATAAGGTGCAATACAACACAGACAATCACAAGAGAGTTTTTTTTTCGCATATATCAATCTCAAAGTCACAGAAACACAGATGATCTGTTTAATCCTGGGGGATAAAGATAGGCTGCTTTTTTAGTCACAGTTGAAACCCAACTATGAGGGGGTACGTAAAACTACACTAATGTTAAATATGTTAAATGTAAGCATCTGAAACATAAAAAAAGAAAACAAACAAGAGGATATGAAGCTTTTAAACAAATTCTCTAAATTTTTTCTCTCAATTTTATTCTCTCAATTATTGGCAATTGAGAGAATAAAACAATGTTGTGACACTTTAACCTTTTGGACAAAAAGGATCACAACTGCAAATTTTCCCAGCCTCCAGAAAGTAGCCATTTTTGTCCTCACAATGTTTGGTTCCACATATTGTTGTGAGTCTGCATTCTCAGCAATGAAGCAATGATAAAAAGCTCATATCGCAACCGCTTGATAAATGAACATTTAAGTCAGTTACTCCATGTCACATCTATGCAAGGCAAGGTCAGGCAGAAGGCATAAATGCAGTCTTCTCTCAGGGTTCTCTTTGTTTATTTAAACACAAAACAAAAACCAGGCTCGATGGCCGAAAACACAAAACTCAAAACAGAAATCAGGACTTCCATAAACTAAGACAAGGCAAGGGTAGGTGTGAGGGTCAAGATCAGGGTAGGAGCAGTGTTGGGTGAGTTACTTTTAAAAAGTAATTAATTACTAATTACTTAATCAATGATTAAAATACTTATGTAATAAGTTAATTACTCAATAAGTAATTTAAATAAATACTTCTTAAAATCCCAATAAACCTTGAGTAGACAAACAATAGAAATTAAACTCTTTAAATAATAAATAATTTAAAAAATATATATGAGTCAAACATGAAATAGTTTAGACTTTTAGCTTTCTGAATCGTCTTTATTACATTCTATAAAAAACATTCTATAATAATCAAATTTTTCGATTGGGCAGTGCTGCTTTTTTGCCACACACAGGTATTTTGTTTAATATGCACCTAAAAGACGGAGATTCTACAGTACGCAGCAGTAGCATCTCTTCCACAACGTAGCCTGCATTTTTTAAGCTCACCTTCAGACACTTTCTGCGCTGCCGAAGTAAAATCAAGTTTTGCCTGCTTAGCGGGAGTTGCCACTGTGTTATCCATTGATGATGAACAAGGATCACTCAGAAGTGTTCGTCTATGCTGCCGTGTCAGGTGCTTCAGTAGATTACTCGTGCTATTGACAGCGGCCGATAGTTTTTTCTCCCCAGGACATAGCTTACATATTACTGTAATGTTCTTGTCTGCTTGTTTCAGAAAAGTGAAGTGATGGGAATATTTCCATTTCGTAAAACAGCCAATCGCTTCAGCCGAGTCCAACATCTTCCGCTTTCGAATACGACTATGCAGCAAACTGGCGCGAAATCACGTGCACCTGCACTACAACGATTTTAAAGTGGCAGAGTTTACTTTTACCTTTAGAAGATAAATTAATAAAATTTAATTATGATATTCAGCGAGTTTAATTATTTTACAGTGTAACACAAGTACATTATAAGTACCTGTAATTAAAATGAACAGTAATCAGTTACTCTACTTTTTCAGTGGATAAGTAATTTAATTACAGTAACATAATTACTTAGTAACGCGTTACATCCAGCACTGGGTAGGAGTGAGGGTAAACGGATCACCGGAGAACTAAACACAGGCAGTATAAATACACAAAACTAAACTCAAATCACCAGATACCGATTTGGTCTCATCCCTAGCAGCTGTGCCAGAGATGAGACCACACCCCCAGTCAACATAAAAATCCCCTTCAGTCCTGGGCAGCAGCGGCCTTCAGTGGCCGCTGACTGGGGATGTCACAGAACCCCCCCAAGGGGCACCACTCCGGAGCACCCAAAACGGCCACCAGGCCAACATGAAGGAGAAGGTGGGGAGGTGGCGGGAAACAGGAACAGGCTCCACTTGAGTGCCCCTTCCATACGTCCGGGGCGAAGCCCCCTTCGGTCAGGGCTTCCCTCGGGGGTCCCCTCTGAGATGGATCCTGTATAATCACAATAAGGGTCTCCACTTGAGGGCCCTGCCTGTACTGTCCAGGGTACGCCCCCCTCTGTCATGCCTTCCTCGGGGGTCCCCTCCGAAGTTGATCCCCTACAGCTTCCTCCCAAAAAATACTTGGGGGAACATCCCGGGGATGCAAAACTACACTCAAAACACCAGATAACGATTTGGTCTCATCCCTGGTAGCTCTGCCAGAGATGAGACCACACCCCCAGTCAACATAAAAATCCCCTTTAGTCCTGGGCAGCAGCGGCCTTCAGTGGCCGCTGACTGGGGATATCACAATCTGTCTGACAACCACACCTTTTACGCCAAGATTTAAGCAGCTTATTAATAGCAGTGACTGCCATTTTTCACACTAGGTTGCTAGGTATTTTAACTGTTTCAGGATGTCTAATTTTTTTTACCTCATTCGTTTAGATGTCCCAGTGTTTTGACCTAGATTTGGACCTTTGAATATAAAGTTTGTCCTCAGTTTTACATCAGTATGAGATTCTGAACAATTACTCACATTTCTGAAGCTCCTGAAAAAGAGCCTTCCTCTAATCTCAGCCTGATCCCAATTTGAGATTTTAAAATGCTCTTTATTTTCTCTCACAGTTCAGATCTTTATTTGTGCCAGATAATCAGATCAATCTTCAGATAAACTATAAGATAAAAAAGCTTAGTTGTCTTATAAACAGTGCTGTAATTTGATTTTTTTTTGTAACGCAGTAATCTAACACGTTATAATTTTAAATAGGTAATTAGATTACCATTACAATTCAAGTAACGTTGCGTTACTAATAAAATCAAGTTCACAGTAAACTGTCAGCGGCAGGCAGATGTCTGTCT
>JBBPCY010000939.1:0-16394 GCA_037974405.1 Brachyalestes nurse
ATAGCAAAAAACGTATATTTCTGGGCTGATCTTGCCTCCATCCCAAATATGGGATGGACAGTGAACAGGTTAATCACATTATCGATGCAGGTGTGAACGATTCTGCATCGATGCAGTGGCAGGACATAATCTATTCTATCATGATGAGATTGCTTGATTTAAAAATCTAGTTGAAAAGTAGCACTGCAGAATGTTTTGTTTTTGAAGACCGACCATATTCATTGAAGATGTAGGCTAGGCCTGTACTATTTACTTTGGTTAATTTAATGTTATGGGCAAAATTTCTGTTTACATTTTGATGAGCTATGTCTAAAAAATTTTTCTGTTGACAATTTGGTGACAATTTTTGTTTACATTTTTCAGTTTTGTTGAATAGAAACGCAAGCTTACATCTTACTGCTTGTATTTGAAATCATAATGTGAAGTAATGTAGAAAATTGATGGGATGCACAGTCATGCATCGGGGAATCGAATCGAATCATTGATATGAGAATCGAAATCGAATCAAATCGAATCGTGAGGCCAGTGAAGGTTCACACCTCTAATCAAAGGTACTAATAATTTTGTCCATGTCCTTTTGGATACACGTCAGACGTTCTGAGTCAAATAAACACAGTGCTTCCAGCCTTGACTGTATATGTATATATGTATGATTGCATGCTTCCATCTTCATTTGGATCCAGTCACAAGCTCCATGTCGACGAGTGGAGAGAAAAAAATAACACCATATATGCTGCTGCTGTTTGCTGCAACTTAAGCCCTAAAAATAAACAGCCATTTTCTTCCGAAAAGCCCACCATTTTCATACACGCCCGAGTGCTTGACAGCCCTCAGTGTTGTTTTTCTTCCTGAAGCGTGCCGGTTCTCTCAGTACGCTGCAGCTAATGACTCTATAATGACACCATGCGATGGGCTAGGCTGAGATGGCTGTGCTGTCTTAACTTTTTACAACACATATTGTCAGTTCAGTGGCAACAGTTTACTAGTGGGCACTGCCAGAACTTAACCCTGTGTATATCCTCTTCAAAATAAAACAGACCCTTCCACTGATCAACTTAGTTCAGTTCTGCATCCACAGAAACATAGTTTCTTGCCTAAGACGCTCCACCCAAGTTACATGGACTGTATTAAAGTAAAATGTCAGAAATAGACAATAAGATATACCAGTATTTGAGGCCAGAGAATGACTGGTATATTTAATTACAATATGGCAGAAATGTGCCATTGTATATAAGTTAGGTGGTGCCAGTTGTTGTTGATGATGGTGTGATGTGTGGAAAGTACAAACTCAGGAGTTGTTCCAGTATGTATAGCAGGTACACCGCCAATTTACTGTCGTGTGGAAAAAAAATCCCAGAAACTGAACCAGTATGTATAGCTAGAGCAAGAACATGAATTAACCAGCAGATATAGCTAGAACAAGAATATGAATTTAACCAGTATGTATAGCTAGAACATGAATATGAATTAACCAGTATGTATAGCTAGCGCAAGAATATGAATTTAACCAGTATGTATAGCTAGAACAAGAACATGAATTTAACCAGTATGTATAGCTAGAACAAGAACATGAATTTAACCAGTATGTATAGCCAGAGCAAGAACATGAATTTAACCAGTATATAGCTAGAACAAGAATATGAATTTAACCAGTATGTATAGCTAGAACAAGAATATGTATTTAACCAGTATGTATAGCTAGAACAAGAATATGAATTTAACCAGTATGTATAGCTAGCGCAAGAACATGAATTTAACCAGTATGTATAGCTAGAGCAAGAACATGAATTTAACCAGTATGTATAGCTAGAGCAAGAACATGAATTTAACCAGTATGTATAGCTAGAACAAGAATATGAATTTAACCAGTATGTATAGCTAGAACAAGAACATGAATTTAACCAGTATGTATAGCTAGCGCAAGAACATGAATTTAACCAGTATGTATAGCTAGAACAAGAACATGAATTTAACCAGTATGTATAGCTAGAACAGGAATATGAATTTAACCAGTATGTATAGCTAGAACAGGAATATGAATTTAACCAGTATATATAGCTAGAGCAAGAATATGAATTTAACCAGTATGTATAGCTAGAGCAAGAATATGAATTTAACCTGTATGTATAGCTAGAACAAGAACATGAATTGAGGCCGGGAGTTCTGCCAGTGTTTTTTTAGCTGATGCAGTGCTTGAGAATTTACTCTCAGTATATTTAGCCCTTTCAAGGCCAGGAACTGAACCTGTGTATAGAGGCAGCACTAAGACTAGGACTCACCAGTCTTCAGGGTCAGTGCATTATTAGTATTGTCAAGTACTGTCAAGTCCAGGCACTGAGCTGCATATTAAACATGATGTCAGGGGAGTATTCAGTCTGGCCAGGAGTATATTTTAGTGTATTATTATGTTTCCCACACACCTTTCATTACCATTGTAATGCCAGCACCATTGCCTGTTTACACCCCCCTTGAAAAAGGCATCATTCTAAAACTATAGAATTTACAGGTCAGGTTTGTAATATGTAATGTTCCTCACAGGCAGTTTCTCACAGGAGTGCTGATTCAATCCGATTTGCTCCCATAGCCGTATCTGATCCAGGGTGGAAAGGAAATGCAGGTGTGTTTTACAGAGCGCTTCAGACGAGGATGTTTTTAGACCAGGGTGTGTTAATAGGCTTGTGTGGCTAATGAACGAGTAGATGAGCGACGCAGCAGTAGAGGATGGAGTGATTTCGCACTCGTTTACTGATATGGCCGCTAGTCATTTCATTTTTTTATTTTTTTTTCCCCTCGTTAACCTTTTCCTGATGCTGTGATAGCCAGGCTGAGACGGCTGTGCTATCTTAGTGTTTTACACGCTGTCCGTTGTCGGTTTAATGGTTTACCAGAGGCTATCACCAGGACAGTGTCAGGAGCGGACCGGTGTGTATATATTCTGGGAATTTGTCCCAGGATGTGTAGCCAGAACACTGTCAGAAATTCACTTGTATAACATCTTTCTGTCAATCAACCGATCATTCAGTCAACCGATCACAAATACAGTGTTCCCCTGCAAAGTCGCGGTTCAGAGTTCGCGGCCGCGGTCGTTCACGGACCTGTTCTTAGAACCGAAATAATAATTGTTCAGTCCGAGAGCGTTATTCATTTCTCCTCGCTGCTGATTGGCTGCTGCCCTGTGACAGATGCAGCCAAGCGTTCAGCATCAGAACAGATTCCCGCGTGGATCTCGACTTTACCTTTGCTGGGAAAGTTCATGCATTATTATCGCGTAGCGCATTATTTACTTAACGCCAACAGTTAATTTATTTAACGCAGGTTTTTTTTAATCCTTTTATTTTTAAAGTTTTTTTTTTTTTAATTTTCACCAAATTCGGGCGTTGAGCTATTTAATATGGACAAAAGTAATGGGACACTGCAGTATATTCGGGTGTTTAGTCCTGCAGCCTGCCGGCAGACACAGCAAGGGTCCAGTGGACTTTAGACCCAGAACCTGTCGTATAGCGCCAGTCAGAATCAGAGTCAGAGTCAGAATCGTGTTTATTGGCCGAGTGTGTGAGTGACAGATCCAAGGAGTGTGATTCTGGTCGATGGTGTCTCTCAAGCACAGCAGTATAAAACAACAACAATCTGTAAAGATCTGTGTGAACATGAGCCCACACCTCACCCATATCCCTCTTACAGAGCTGCTGCTGCTCCAATAGGCCAATAAACGCCATTCTGAGCCTGGTTCTGGTTCTGAGCCTGATTCTGATTCTGAGCCTGGTTCTGATTCTGAGCCTGGTTCTGGTTCTGATTCTGAGCCTGGTTCTGATTCTGAGCCTGGTTCTGGTTCTGATTCTGAGCCTGGTTCTGGTTCTGAGGCTGGTTCTGATTCTGAGCCTGATTCTGATTCTGATTCTGAGGCTGGTTCTGATTCTGAGCCTGGTTCTGGTTCTGATTCTGAGCCTGGTTCTGGTTCTGATTCTGATTCTGAGCCTGGTTCTGGTTCTGATTCTGATTCTGAGCCTGATTCTGATTCTGAGCCTGGTTCTGATTCTGATTCTGAGCCTGGTTCTGGTTCTGAGCCTGGTTCTGGTTCTGATTCTGATGAAATTAGGTCAGTTGATGCTGTCAGCCGTTCTAGTGTTAATAACACTGCATTCTGATGCAGGACGTGGTCCCTCTTTGCAGCTGCTTTATATGTGTGTGTGTGTGTGTGTGTGTGTGTAAGATTATTTTTTGAAAAAATGTTGTTGACAGTATTGACTGTCGTTAATAAACACAAACCTGCACAAAGCAAACCTATTTGTCTACTCCTGTGTTGAGAAGAATATTAAAAACAGTGTGTTTAGGACAGACTTAAAGGTGCGATTAATCGCGAGTTAACTATGGCAAACATGAGATTAATCGCGATTAAATATTTTAATCTACTGACAGGCCTAGTATAAACATAATTAATGTGAACAGACAAATGTCCATTAAAGACCAGCATTCATTTTATCATTGCATTCATGTTAGCCATTGCTGATGCACTGCTGACACTGTATGTGCAATGCTTATATGTCAGATACGTATCTGTTCTTATCTGTTCCAGATAATTGAGTTTACACATCTCAGAACAAAATCAGATCAGTCACATTTGCCCAGCAAATAGTTTTTAATTAGACATAATGACATAGCAGTAATGAAGAATTATCTTTAATGCAAATCCAGCTACGTGGGAGAGAGTTTCTGCCAGAGCTAAATGTTTTTTTTAACTGACTCACACTTTTTTTGCAAGTTTTGGCATTGGAGTAAAGATTTAAAGAGTTGAACATGTAATGTCACTGAGAGTGCACCTGCGTCTGACAGAGCGAAAAATCTCCTATGCATGCCAGGTTCCTTCTCAGTGGTGTGACACCTGCAATATTCATCGTGCTCTTTTCGTGATGTTAATATTTGATGTTTTCCTAAGCTCTTGACAAGGTAATGCTCAGGAGTTGCTTAGCAGAATTATGTTTTAAGTTGCACTGAATAATACACACAGTCATTAACATTTCACCATGCTTCCTTTGTATTTATGTGGGGTAATGCGCCATTATAACTGATCTGCCTAAGTCGCCATGTTTATGAAGGTCAGATCCATGCCAGCAAAAACACCTGAATATCCGGACCGACCGCATGTGTAATTTTGTTCACTTCGCTAAAATATAAATCTACGGTTCCATCCTTCATCCCCTTATTTTATTACTAGTCAGTGGGGGAAAAAAAATATATATAAATGGACCTATGAGATACTGAGGATTAAATGACGCGCTATCTGGGTTCTAATGGGAAAACATTAATGTTATAGTAAAAAGATTTGTAGATAAAGTGTGTGGAAAGAGTCTCGCAATAATCTATGAAGCATTGCTTACCATATTGTTCAAAGAGACAGTTAAGGGCATTCGCTATAAAGGTACATTTCCTGCTAATAGAGCTTGGGTGAGCCTGTCATGGAAGACGCATTGCAAGTCTTGCCATAGAAATAATGATTCTAATTCATACAATGAATGTGACCTTTTAGTTAATGCGTGTACAACTTTACAATAGGCCGTCAATTAACGTCGACGATCGTGATCAGTCAAAAGTGACAAGAACAATATGAGATTCTACATAATGAAGAATGTAACAGTGACTCTGAGTTAATTGAATTTCAGGATGTTCAGTGAAAGACGGGTTTGTCTTATTGCGTAAGACTACGAAGCCTGCACTGGTACCACTTAGGATATGGTTCAAACGTTTTAGACTGTTACTGTGTAGACAGTGGGAGTATTCTGCACTTTAAAGAAATGTACCAAGAATGCTTTAACAAAAAGCTTTCCTACAGTCTCTGACTGCTACTCTGTTGGAGTTTGTTCACTTCTGACCTCTGATGAAGTTGATGAAACAACTTTCTTACAACATTTCAGCCTTTTCTTTTAGACTCTACTGCAATGCTTTTTTGATGTGGCTGAAAGGTAAAGACTGTGGGAGTATATATTATATACTTATATATCACCAGGTGTGGATTTAATGTGATGGTTTTAATTACATTTCCAAGTACACGACTGACTTGCATTCAAACCTCAGTTATGATAATTCAAATCAAAAGTAAAGTAAAGTGGCCCCATATTGGGAAACAGTGTGTCGGGATGGTGCCTTTCTCTAGGTGCCACTGGCAATCCTGGGATTTAAACCCACAGCATTCCAATAACAGGGGCAGATCCCTAACCACCAGGCCACCGGCTGCCCCAGAGCACAGGTTCCACCATAATAGATTAAGTGGTTTCTCCCAGTTTCTATTAGATGCATAGAATTAAGCTCCTAGCCATACTTGCTCGGTAGACAAACACTGGCAGTAGAAGGGTTCAGTGACTTTTAATTATTATCATAGGTTGCTGCCTGTTAAACAAGTCATTGCATCAAATTTCTTCTCTGCTAGAGCTATCTTAGCCAACTGTAAGGACAGTCATTGTGAAAAGGAGACATAGCTGTAACAGCAGCTCAACTTCTAAGCAGTGAGCTACAGTACATTCATCTAAGCTTGAAGCAACAATGGTACAATGACTCACAGTCAGGAATTATATGGATCTGATTTTCATGGTGACCACAACAAGCCGTCCCCTGTTTCCATCCTTATGAGCAACCCTGCACTAATGCACAAGATCAGGTCCATAAAGAAATGGGTTGTCAATAACAATATACTCCACTGGTCCCCACAGACCTCTGATCCCCCATCTGACTGTAATCTGGGCATTACTTCCCGACATCAATGCACAACCACATTCATACTCTTGTGGCTGAATAGAAGGAACACAACCATGTCTCCAATGTAAAGCCTTCAAAGAAAAATAGAAGACCAGAGGGTGTTACCACAGCAAAGGGGGCACCACCTCTATGTTAATCCCCATGAGATGTTCAAGGAGAACATGTAGATGTCCACATACTTATGGCCATGTATGACATTATACCCTGCAAATCCACTCTTAAGCTCTGGGACAGCTTAAGAGGAACACTTAAATTCACATCACAGAAATTCAAAGCTAGAACATGTCAGGAGTAAGCGGAGCTTATTCTATTCCCTCTGAATTTGACTGTTTCTGATCCCAATTCAGAATGACTCCTCTGAAACAGTGTGCCACTTGCTGAAAGTTTTCCAAAAGCCTGCGAAAATTCCAACCATGTTTAATATTCTGGAGCTGGTTCAAAGTCAGACTTACTTTAGCATTTCATGACGATCTTTGTATTGCAGCTCACCGCAGGTCACTGAACTGTTCCAAGTAAACAAACTGTTGCTTTCCAAATTCTAATCAGGCACTGAATCCCATTACAATGTAACCTGACAGCAAACCCAGTTCTAGTTATCATGACATTCCAGAATGAGTTGGAAATGAATCTAGCACATGTTAGCTTGGAATAGTATGATGCTACATACTAACAACCAAAAAAACAACAACAAAAAAAATATCATGTGTGTATATGACTGCTGTCTGATTCCAATAAACTTAACAGACAAGAATTTTTCTTCTCATGGCCAAATGACACAAGGCTAGAAATCTAGATGGAATCAAATTTTATCTAATTACCACATTTTGTTTTAAAAATGATATTGTTCATGGTTATAAATAGTTGTGAGGACACAAAGGTCCTGACCTTGGATGTTTCAGATTGCTTTTTTCTTTCCCATGTCTCCAGTCATGAAAGATCCAATGTGGAAACAGTAACATCTTGATAATGAAGTAGCTCTGTCACTCCTACCCACTCATCAATGACACAATTGATTCCCAATTAAATTGCAATTGGTGTAGTAGACAAATTGAATGGTTGGTGTATTAACCTTGCAAAATGGACTTCCCTAAAGCTGTTTTCACAGATGAACTTCAGACAAGGACAGGGAAGAGATCGAACTTGTAGCACACAGCAATATAGTCTGTGTGTTTTAGGCAGGGGCTCCTGGATGGACTGTGCAGGAGGCTGGACATATCATGGTCACATGGTGGATTCATAATTTGCTGCTTCTGCCCACACTAACAGAAGCTCCCAAATCTTGACAGACACTTTTTTTGGCATCTTTGTGTGAATGATCCTTCCTCTTCACCCTCGGGTGTTTGTTTTTTGTGGTTTGGCATCAGCCACATAAAAGTGTCATCAATATACTCACTTGCTCACTGTCAGTTCACTAGAAAATGTCCTGTTTTATTCACACATGGACCCACTCCTTTATTGCACTGACTTTGTACTAGGATGCTGGAAGGGCAGTGTCCAGAAAAGTTCCAGATTTCAGTGCATGCGTGGAAGGGCTTAGGATTTTGATCCAGGCATGTGTAAAGGACTATGGCTAGTCATCAAAAATAAATGCTAAATGCTAGCTTGCCTTCTATTTTCTCCCTGGTGTCTTTATCTTAAGGCAGCGCATCAGTTTTCAAAGCTTATCTGAGCATATTCCTCACAACCAGGCAAGATTTCAGTCAATACACCTGTGAAGCCGAGAGAAATATCCCACTCTGTCTTTAAGCAAAAGTCATCCACATGACTGGGAGAGCTGACGGCTTCGGTGAGCTCTCAAGCTAATCGAGATGGATGAGAAGAGGATGCTTTCTATTTGGCAGATCCTGGTAGGATCACAGACGCTGTTGGGCACTAATTCCCTTGGTATATTTACTGCATAAGAGGAGAGGCATTTTTCAGATGCCTCTGCCTCCTGTGTATGACTCAGGTGAATACTGCTGGGTCATAAAAAATTCAATATCTCAATATTTTCCAAATATATCACAGAGTCAGGGTATCAGATAATAGTTATCATCATCAAAGCTAAGAGAAGGTCTTCCAAAAATGACATCCACCCATCAGCCATAACATTAAAACCACTTACCTATAATTGTGTAGGTCCCTGGCATTCCATCAAAACAGATCTGACCCATCGAGGCAAGACCTCTGAAGGTGTTAACAGAAAATCCTTCAAGTTCTGTAATTTGTGAGGAGGGCCCTCCATGGATCACACTATGCTTGGATCCCACATATTCGTGGACTGAGATCTGAGGAATTTGCAGGCCAAGTCAATCTTTGTCATGTTCCTAAAGCCTTTCTTGAACAATTGTTGCCATAGGGCACATTATCCTGCAGAAAGAAGACACTGTTATTAGAGAATATCATTGTTAGGAATAGGTGTATTTGGTCTGCAGCATTGTTAAGGTAGGAGCTACGCATCAAAGTAACATCTACATGAATGCTAGGACCAAAGGTTTCCCAGGAGAAAATTGCCCAGGGCATCACACAGCCTCCACTGGCTTGCCCTCTTCCCACAGTACATCCTGGTGCCCAGGTAAGCAATGTACACACACCTACCACATACTGTGAAATGTGATTCATGAGACCAGGCCACCTTTCTCCATTGGTCTGCAGCTACACAGCCAAATACACCGCAACCTGTGTTGAACTGTGCCTTCTGACTCCTTTCTGTCATAGCAAGAATGAACTTTTTCAGCAGTCTGTGCTACAGTAGCTCTTCTGTGGGACTGAGTGGCCATGACCCTGTGGCCAGTTCTCTGGTTGTCCTTCGTTTCACCACTTTTGGTGAACACAAACAACTTCATACTGGGAACACCCCACAAGTCGTGCTGTTTTGGAGATGCTCTGTCCCTAAAGCCCCTGTCAAAAAACACTCAGGTCCTTCTGCTTGTCCTTTTTCCTGCTTTTAACACATCACTTTCAAGAACTGACTATTCATTTACTGCTTAATATATCCCACCCCTTGACATGTGCCATGTTATTCACTTCACCTGTCAGTGGTTTTAATGTTGTGGCTGATTGATGCATTATCCCGCACTACATGAAAATAGTTTATGCTGTAAGTGCCAGAATGATCATTCAGAATGATAAAAAATACTGAAGCTGCTCCTGGAGTTCTGTAGTGCAAAGAAGTAGATAACAGTTACAACAGATACAGTGAATATGTGGGTGCTCCTGGTGAAATTACATGCATGCATACATTTGCTGAATTTCACACATGCACACACATACACACACACTCTCACACACATGTATACATATACATATACATACTAATACATTTACATATACATACACATACAAATTTATAATTTGCAGAAGTAGGCATATTTATTTATTTAGTTAGTTAGTTAGTTAGTTAGTTAGTTAGTTACCATTATGTTTCACTTTCTAATGCTAATGCCTGGAACCAACAACAATTTGTAATTAATCACCAATAAAACTGAGAAACAGAACATGCAATGGCATTTTAGTTCTTTTCTGGTCTTTTCATCCACTGTAACTATGAAATTGAGGCAAAATTCAATTCTGAGAGCAGCTTGTGGTTAAACTACTGCACCTCAGCATACAAAGCAGCTGTAAACAGATAGCACACACTCCCTGTTCCAGGAAAATTCCATCCCTCCTCTCTGTCTCTCCGGTGCCTGTTCCTCTGGCTTTCGTGAAAAGGACGTGTTTTCCTTTTTTTTTTTTTTCATCTCGCCCGCATAATGACTTTCAGCCGAGCGAAAGCAAATGAGAGAGGAGCTGGGAGTGAAAGAGAAAAGCGGAAGGAGATATAATGCGGAAGGTCGAGGAGGACTGCCACAGGAAAAATGATGGGTCATTGATCATAGGCTGAGCGGAGAGAGAAGAGAGCAGCTCTCCAGAGAGTGCGCTAAATAAACATTCTGCAGTAAGATTGCTTAACAGCTGGCATGACATATCCAACAAGGCTACCGTGACTGGCACTGGAGGGAGATGGAGTTATCACAGGCATAAAGAGGGGGATGAAGCGCAGATGGAAGGTGTTTGCGGTCACAACAAAAGGCTTGCATTTGAAATTGAGCTGCTGAAATCACTGCTTCATGCTGTGATTCATAGTGCTCACAATGCAGGAGCCTCCAAATATAAACCAGTTTTAAAAATGTGTGACCACACACATGCTGACAGATTCCAGATATTTTTTTTTCTTTTTTGTCCTTGGTCATCCTTTAGACATCAAAGCCCCCCCTCAAACACACACACAAACACAATTTGCCAACAACAAAACACCACATGCTTTCAGATTATGATCATGATCCACAGTCCCGACCAGCTGTCCTGTCTCTCAGAACCTGAGATCTCTTAGAACAAATATGATTTCAGATCAAAACAAATGTGATGGACAGCTGTGTTTAATCATAACCATTGAAAAATGGATATATTTCAGTTCAGCTCTCCTTACGACTGGTGGTTTGTGTAGTGTTGTGTCTAGTCTTGCTGCCTTCCAAACAGGAGAGTGAGGTTCAATTCCCAACCTGGGCAGCTCAACACACTAAACCAATAAGAGACCATGGGCCCCACGTTGGTTAGAGTGTTGGCCCTGTAATCAGAAGGTTAGGGGTTTAAATCCCAACTGCTAGTGTCATCACTATGAACACACCACTGAGGTACTGAGGTACCCTTGAGCGAGGTACCATCCCAGCACACTGCTCCCCGGCACGCCTCGTTGGTGGCAGCCCACTGCTTCACTTGGAATTTCACATTGTTCACACTGTGGTGTGTTCATGCGCGGGTTAATAAATTAAATCAATACATTTGCCTATTACAATGAAATGCAAAATTGCAAGTGGTGCTGTAAACTTAGAGCTGGGCTTTATGAGATTTATCTTCACACATGATACACTGTATTGACTACGTAAATGTTTAACATAAGGGTGGTCATGAATGGACTCTGACTAAAGCAGAGGGGTAAAGATTGGATTATACACCAAATTCCACAGAATAAACAGGGACTATAAACACTTAATTGATTTATGTTCAATTTAAAGGTCAGTAATCCTTATTTTTTCAAAATTGAGAATTAAACCTAATAATTTAGAATGTTTTAATGTAGAATTTATCAACCCAGATGTCTTTATAATTGTTACGTCATGTAAGTGACAGCACCCTCCTGTTAGCGGCCACTAGAGGCCATTTGTGATTGTGTGTGTATTTGAAACTCTTAGTGGCCACTAAAGGCCGTCTTAGGTTGAGTTTTTGGTTACGTATGCTTTAGGGTTTTGGTTAGACTTTTATTATGATATTCTGAGCACCACAGGCCAGGAGTTTGTTAATGAGGAGTTCCAGCTGGCCGGGGTGCTCAGAGAAATGAGATTTGTGTTCTGATCGGTTTAGTGTTTTGAGTTTTGTATATTTAAGTTCTTGGAGTGTGGACCTTTGTTGTCGGTCCACCGTCATTTTCAGTTATCAAGAGTGGCTGTGTTTGCATGTTCCTCTCTCTCTTTCTTGTTTTGGATTCTGGCCCTCATGCCGTTTGTTTTATGTGTTTCTGAAAATAAAGAAAAGGAAACTAAAATGAATGCCTGCCTCAGCGCCTGCCCTCATTTGGGAGAAGGGGAGCATCGTGACAATAAAACTGGTGATAGAAACTAGGGATCACAATGCAAATACTCCTATTGTATTTTTTTGTCCAGTTCCATCAATGTACCTGCATGTCTGCTGAGCATGATTATAATAATGGTAAAACAGTGGCAAATCTGTAAAGAAAAAACACTTGCATAAATCTTTAAACTATGAATGTGTTTTATAAAACAAGTTATAGGCTAAAGCTATTCTCAAAACAAAGCCTCAGGCATCAAACAGAATATTCGCGAGAACTTTCTTCAAGATAACTTTTAGGGACATTACATTTTTTAGGAATCTAGTTTCAACCACAAGCACTGTGAACAATTCTGACTAGAACTATCTAGAACTAAGCATTGTGCGTCAAACAACTCTGTATAATTATAATCCTAATAATTTTATAATAGAAACGTATTGAAAAATCTTTGGGAGTTACCTATTGGATTAAAGTGTAATTGGGACATAATTTGAAGGAATTTTAAGACTATCAGAACCATCCCCAGCCATATGGAGCACCTAGAGCTGCAAGCCAGACTTGACTATATCCAGAGAGTGGTTGGTGCCAGTGTAGTCAAGAATCACCTACGTTTTCAGGAAAATGTGGTTGACCGATGTTAGCTACAAAGGGTACTACAGCAAAATCAGATCTCCACCCCACTCCATTAGCATTGTGAAACAGAGAATAACACAGACCACTCCTAGCTGCTTCATGCCAAAGACGTCACATGAACTTCATTAACATTTTTTGGGGTATTTTTCAAGCTTAGCAAACACCAGGATATTCGTTCAGTGAAGACAGGTGCATATAAGACTGTGTTTGCACTCCTGTATTACAGATAGCAAAGACCACTCCTAGTTACTTTCATGCTAAAGACTTCACATGAACTTCATTAACATCTTTCACATTTGGTCCACATGAAATATAATATCATGCTTGAATGGCACAGTTTGGATTCAAACTTGGATGCTAACATGTAACACTAAGTACGTACAGCCTCATTATTTTGAGAGCTAATGCTTAGTTTACATTCTGAATCATTAGGATCTATATATGCTCTGCATTCAGTTATGCATTCATGGCAAAATGTCTCATTTCAATAAATCTTGCATTTATATCTCACCTAATGTAATGGTGTGGAATGAATGTATAAGTAAGTTCGCATTTTTACCATTTAGCTCCAAGGCAATTTAAGATATGCTATCGAGCATTTATTCCTGGCATGTGCTAAGCTGTGCGAATGAGCTGAGATACAGATGGTTTGCCGCTTTGTACAAACTCTTAAATGGCACAGCCGCAGAGCTCCAACTCACTGAGCAGTGCCATTTAGACTGAGCAAACATTTCAGCCATGCACTCTTTCCTGCTGAAAGGAATGGGAATTCTTTGCTCTAACACAGCCCTGATACAAACATGCTGTATTACAAGGAGGAGATACACGGTGCTATGCAGTGAGGTCATTTAAATTCTTTCCTATTTGCTTTTAATTATTCCTATGAACATTTTAACATTTATCATGTAGCTGGAGAGCCTCTGCAGTATCTGTTCTTCTAGAAAGTAGTTTGAGCTTAAACACCTTGACCAAGGACACCATGGCAACTAAAATATGCACCCTGCGTCTAGACCAACCTCAAGATCGAGCCTTTTGATTTTACCATGAACCTGCAAAGCTGACTTTCTTTGCATCCCTTTAACACAGCGTGAGTAATTGTTTCTGTAAATTATTGCATTATAAATGAGTGAAGACAGAGAGATCCAACTTAGTTTTAACTTCTGTAATATGTCCATACAGATATTAAGCCCAATTCTAATTTCCCATTCGAGATGAATTTATGTGCGAAAGTGGTACTCAGTGTGGTTAGCCCCATGCCCAATTTAACACACCTGATCCAGACTACAAAAGTCTTCAGGAGCATCCCTAAACATTCGTGCCAGGTGTGTTAAGATTAGGTCAAGATCACAATCTCATGGGTTTGAATCACAGATCTGCCAGTGGCACCACTGATGTACCCTTGAGCAAGGTATCATACCCACACACATGGTGTGTTAAGATTCTCTGACAACTAAACTCAGGTCAGCAAATTCAGGTCCAGCAGTGTGGTTAAGAGCCTTTGATTTATCTGACATGATGAAAATAAACAGTCCAGTTTTCAAGAAAATAGCTGGAATCCACTGTTAAAAGCTATTCCAGTCATGGCTAGTTGCCTGGTGGTTGGGAATCTGTCCCTGCAATTGGAAGGTTGTGGGTTCAGATCCCAAGACTGCCAGGGGCACCACTGATGTACCCTTGAGCAAGGTATCGTATCCACACAAGTGGTGTGTTTGCATATGATAAATGGTCACTTTACACACTGGTGTCAGTGCAGTGTTTATCGTTTAACTTTTAGGAAGAAGGCCAGACTCTAGCCATTAATCTGTAACCTTCACTTTCATTTTTATCATTTTGACAGTCCTTTCTTAATAGTGAAGCAACACCATTCCAAGGATTATATTCATAATTCACACAGACAGAATAAATAGATTTATTTATCTGCCATGGTAGCTTTTCATCTAATGATGTTTGATGAGGAAGCACAGCTATAAATGAGGTCTGGTAGGCAGTTCTTCAATTGGAATGCTGTGCAATCTTATCCGCAAAGGGCCAGTGTGACTACAGGTTGTTTATCAATCAAGTTGAAGCACACCTGATTCCACTTGTTTAATAGGCTGGTCTCATATCTTTAAACAATTGCTCCTGCTGTGTTGGAATGAAAACCGCCACACCGGCCCTTTGCTGACAAATTTAGACACCTCTGCTGTAAAGAATGTAAACTTTTTTGCCAGTCACTTGCTTTGGTTCACAAACTTATTTGTCTCCAACGTAACTTTGAAATTATAAACAATGGAGTTGTCTGCATGGATCTGCTTGAAAACTGCTGCTTTTTTAACTCAGGAAGGGCTTGTTAATTAGCTGAGTAGTTGTACTATTTGCATTGGAAGACACTGAAAAAGCATAGGAAAAACACTGAAATGTGCAGGGCAGGAGATACACCTCGACTGAACCTTAGCTCTGTTGTATCACTCCAAAGAATTGATTTGACACCTCTATTCTTAAGAATGTATGTATCTTGCAGGAGGCCAATTGGCTATCCCTGATCTACTTCATCATTTCTTCTGACATCTGTTCCTCGATGGTCAGCAGATTTCCTTTTCCACTTCTCAGAGTTTGTGTATTTTTTCAAGCTTAGCAAACAACAAGATATGGTCAAACATCTATCAATACAGCTGATAATAAATCTAAATGTTACTCCCCAGGCATCAAACCAAGTATGCCCATCTGTCAAACAGTTTTTGCATCATGTTTTCAGCTGCTTTTGTCCAGCATGAAGGCAGCTTAAATTTCACTTTGTCTACTCTTTGAATGAATTCAGTTTCATAGTGAAAATTTGATCTCCTGTGGAACCTCCAATATGTTCATGGATATATCCCTCAACGGTCTGTTGGGCTGCAAATATTTTTTCTTTCTCGTAGTTCAAGAGCAAGAGCTTCTCTTAAAATGGATTGTAAACTGTTTTCTGGAGTGTAAATTGTTAAGCTCAACGAGATGGAAAAGTGCTTTAAAACCTCAATCTCAGCATGCTCATATTGTTGATGTTTTTTTAGTATACCAGAGAAACTACTTGGGGTGGAGAGTTGCTATTCTTAATCCCATTTTAATGACTAGCCCCTAGAAGTGGTATCTCTGCAATTAAGTGCTAGTCAATGGTCCTTGACGTTATCCATCTGGCACTGTACGTACAGAACCATCGTGTTGAGGCCAACTTAGTGAGGCAACGATGATAAAAATCATTGTTTGCAAAATAAGAATTCAGTGATGCAAAACAGACCGTCAAAAGGTACTGATACACACACAGTATTAATCACCGAATTCAGGTGTTTTAATCATACCCTTTGCCATACTTCCAACTTTGTCGACACCATTTGAGGAAGGCCCTTTTCTATTCCAGCAGGACTGTGTCCCAGTGCACAAAGCAGCTCCATAAAGACGTGGCTGGAGGAGTTCA
>JBBPCY010001003.1:0-16389 GCA_037974405.1 Brachyalestes nurse
GGTTAATTTTCCCAGCCATTTTTGTGGAGACAGTTGTTTATCCTTGTTTATAACTTCAGTTTGCTCTTTATTTCTCCACAGTGGTGAAATTGCACCATTTGCTATTGCATTTGTTTCGCTCATTTATGTTCCTATCTAGAAAAGAGGGGCCCTGCAGAGAAAGTTTGGGATCCACTGATTTAACCCATTCACCAAGTGAAGCAGTAAGCACCTCAAGGGTTCCTCAGTGGTGCCACTAGCAGTCCTGAGATGTGAAACCTGATCACAGGGGCAACTCTCTAACCACCAGGCCACCAGCTGCCCCAGCTTGTGTGGCTGATTGGTGTATATCTTGTATTTACATTTCTTATTGACTGAAAAATGCACACATTTTTGATGGGATTCCGCCTTAACAACATGTCAACTTTGCAACTCATCAACCACAGTGTGGTTCATTCAGTTTTCTCATATACAAAAACATCCAAGGCTTTTTTGGATACAAGGCCAAACTACCCTCAGAGGTCTATTTGCAAGTATGTCACATGCATATTCTTAGCATGAATCTGGACTGTACAGCCTTATGACCTCACGTTTGGTCTCTGTTAACAGTTTTTTGAAAGGTTTCTCATTCAAGCCACCCGTGTGAGATGAATGAGGCAGTGAAAGGTCTATTTCTGGAAGTTGCTAGAATGACAGACAGCATGTGGGAGAAGGCTGAGGAACTCTGAGTCTTTCTGCATGTTGGAAGCAGACGTGCGTCTCTGTGCAGAGAGCTCCTTGTACTTCATTCTGTTACACCGTGCCTAGCAATCAAATGTGATTATAGCTTTAAAGAGGTTTCAAAAGGTTTCAAATCCATTTTCCCCTTCATTTGGCTATATGTTATTTGTTGCATTGTGTAATCAAAGCAATTCACTGTCGCTGGGAGGAAGAACGGCAAAACAACACAGAGCATTAAGCTAGTGTGCACAATAGGATTAGGTACAGTGTGCCAACAGGCGAAGTTGGGCAAATCTAAAATTAAGTGTGATTTTAAAAAAATCCACAATTTCCATTTGTTTCTGGTTTTTATCCATTTATGGAATCACAGCTCCTTATATGGAAGTCCCCCCGGTTTGTGTTGATGCTTGATCTATAAGATTTGGTGTCTATGTCACGAAGAACAAAATATATTGTATGGTATTCCTGTCAAAGGGAACAAGCTGACAGAAGATCTTTAGAGAAAAGCAGCACATTAAACTTAGATTTCACATTTTATTAGGAAGTAAAATATATTACATGGGGTGGGCAATATTGAACTTAATGGCAAACCATAAGTGTTAGAGCTAGGGCTCCAGTTCAAGCCATAACTACAAGAATAAACACTTCTGCAGTAATGCGATTTGTTTCTAGCATTTTTATAGGATTCCAGAAGTGTGCATTATTTTTGTTTTGTACAATTTGAGAGAAAAGGAAAAGAACACCTGGTAAAAGTCCAGACATCTTGCATGTTCAGAGCTTAGTAACACCCCCTCTGGCAAGTAGAGCAGCTTGTAAGTGTTTTTTGTTGACAGCTAAGGGTCTTTCAGTTCTTGTTTGGGGGATTTCTACCCATTCTTTCTTGCAGAATTCTTCCAGTTCTGTAAATTCTTTGGCTGTCTTGAGCGCACTGCTCATTTGAGGTCCATTCACAGATTTTTGGTGACGTTTAGGCTAATTATTATCTTATTATTATGTGCAATAGTCTTACCATGTAAAATATCACCAGCATCCTGTATACAGCATAGTGTATTTCATATAGTATAGTTGGATGTATTTAGACTTTATTTATACTGTTTCTGATCTGTAACAGAAGCAACGTCCTTCTGGATCAACAAAGTTTTCTGATCCTGGTTCTAATGGAGTGTGAGGGCCTTGGCAAAAACTTCAGTTTTCACTTCTTGAAGTGGAGCATTCTGCATTTTGAAGTTTGTTTAGGATCATGATCTTCTTGTTGTAGAAACTATCCTCTTTTTAACTTTTTGGTCAGTTTAATTAAATTTGGTTCACAGCACACAGTGTGAAATTGTTCTCTGTATTTAACCCATTGACGAAGTGAAGCAGTGGGCAGTCTGGGGAACAGTGTGTGGGGATGGTATCTTGCTCAAGGGAAACTACTAGTGGTGCTACTAGTAGTCCTGGGATTCAAACACATGACTTTCTGATTGCAGTGCGAATGCTCTAACCACTAGACCACCAGCTGCCCCATATTGTTCAGTTTAATTGAATACATTCTTTGTTCTACCAGTAAAGGTTCCCAATGGTTCTGGCTGCAGCAGCAGCAGCCCAAAGTGTGATCAATCCACCCTTGTGCTTAATAGCTGGAGATCTTTTCATGAAATTCAACATACCTGTGCTCATTATTTTAATTTGATCTTCATCTGTCTAAAGGTCTTTTTCCCAAAACCCAGGATTGTTAAGACGCTCCTCTGCAAACTTCTAATGTTGAATTTTGTTGTAAAGATGCTGAGATCTTCTACTCATTTAACCATTCACAGACATTTTGACAAGGGTGTGCCTAATTATTTTGCGTGCCACTGTATGTCTACCCAGATACCCCGGGAGAAAAAACACATTTTATTCTATTTATCTATTGTAAATACAGATATTATTCTATAAAATAAAAATAATAAATAAAAACACATTTTTTAATTTCCCATAAATCATTAGGCCTACAAGGCCCTGAGTTTTCCGTTTAGATGTCATTTGTTATTATCATAATAAGTATGGCATTAGTATGTGTTTCTTAGAATACTGTGGATCCTGTCAGTGTTTAAAGAACATTGACCAACTGTTTCATTACAGCATAATCAGCCACATACAGCGTAGTATGTGAAACTGACTCACAGGGTGCTGAGACCGGATGCATGTGCAAGTAGGTTTTTTATAGGAAATCCAACATTTGTGATTTCACAGGCAGGGTTCAGTAAACACAGACCACAGTGTGACCCACAGAACTGCTCAGGAAAACAGCAAACTCTCAAAATGATCAAGCTCAAACTGAGGGGTGTATCCAGTATGTGATATGTGTCAGTGAACTGACTGCATGTGTGTGTGATGCCAGGATTAATTGGGACTGAGGAGAGCAATAGGACAGTCTATGACTGGGATACAGGGTGAGGCTCGATTTGTCAGGTCACTGCTTTTTATGTAGAATTGAGGGTACAGAAACCCCTTTAAATGGAGTGTTGATGGCACTTAACGTGTGTAGCTTAGCTTTAATAAACCGGAATTAAAATGACTAGTAAATGACTAGTAGTTATAATGATTGGAGGCAGAGTCAGTGTATTTTAGTTGTAGCGCATATTTCTCTGGGTTTACCATGATTTCCAGTATGGCATGAGTGGCACAAGCGACTTCTTATCAGTGGAGTGTGAAGGATCTACACGGTACAGTCTGTCATTTTACAGGAAAAGGACAAAACGTCCTTAACTTTCCGTGTCATTTAACATAACATTTTACTCCAAGTAAACTGCTCAAGTGAATTTACTCCAAGTAAACGGTGGATCATTTCTGAGGGAAAGGGAAGGAAAGCTGTCTAATCATCTCCTGCTGTTTGTTTTAACAGCGTAGATTAATGGGAACTGGAGTTGATGCACATAAAAATGCTTGCAAAAAAGTGCTGTTTTTTTTTAAATCCCCTTCATTCCTTTCTCCATGGTGGAATGAATGATGATTCCAAACATGAGGCATCCAGCAGATGCCATAGGTCACCTTCCCTCCCTATTGGGATGTGCATTTTTCAGCTAAATAACTCCTTAAAATGAGGGTTTGATTGCAGAGTAATATCTTATTCATGGTGAAATGGCATGGACGTTACAATTGAGTGAATTGGCTACATATGCATAGCTGGCTTTTTGTTTCCTGAGGTAACACAATGTTCCTGACAGTGGATGCAGTCATGAGCAGCCGGTGACAGTCGCCCTGTCCTGAGAGCGGGGAGATTAGCAGCATGTCTGCATGAGGGCGATAGCAGACCAGCTGTATCTGCAACACGCTCTAATGAAGTGCTCAGACTGAAACTGAGCTCAGTGTCTGACTGGCAGGAGAGTTTATATTTTCAGGGAATATTAACCCAAGGCATGGTAATGGGCTCTTTTCAGTAAATCCCCTCTTCATTACTGATATCCAAGAAGGAGAAATAGCTTTCCCCACTGCATCTCCATTAACTATTGGTAAAATATAATCACAGTATTAAATATTGGACCAATTTCTGGGAGCTACTTTGCCACTACTTTGCATGTGACAATCCCCCAATATTCTGCATATTTCTGGACTCATGAAAGTAATTTCTCTTGTAAAAAAAAGATCATTCAAGTTCATGTAAAGCTTTCAAAACAGCAAAAAAAGAAAACTTACTTTACAACTTACTTTGAACACCCAAACCAGTTTTTGCCCTGGTGTAATGACAACACTGCTCATCAACTCAAGACCACCATACCTACTGTGAAACATGGTGGTGGCATCAATCTGTTTTGGGGATGCTTCTCTTTTTTTAAGACGGGGTAGACAAGAAATGTGGGATAATGAATCCAAATATCTATGTATATTGGTATGAAATGAGAAATGAGCCTGCTCAGAGAAATAAAGAGAAATGTCACCTTAATTAACAAAATAGAATATAACCATGTGTGTCACTTTTTGCTTAGATGTTTTTAGTGAGATGAAATACTTAAAAACTGCCAGAAAAAAAGTGCCAGAAAGGCCTCGTACTTCAGAGGGTTAAATGGAATGCATGGTAAAGGAAAGGATTGAAAAGGGGAAATTAGTTAGTCTTTATCAGAGCTCAGACCTCAGCCCCAGAAAAGAACTGAAAAAGGAACTTCTTTTGCATGGAAGAGTGGAATAATTGTCTGGTCCAGATATCTGTTTGTCTTTCTAATGATTTTTTTGGTTGCCAGATCTCGATTTCTGGCGTTGGTGAATGAATCCATGACATCCATATTCCCATAATCTGCTGCTCTATTTATAAGCCCTTGACCACCACTGGACCACCACTGACAACATATTACATCTCTGCACATGGGGGGGGTGGGGGGGTGGTGGTGGTGTTGTGCCTACTAAATATGTGTGTATTGGGTGGCAGTGCTAAAGTTTTAAACATTGCATACCTGGGATCTTAAACTCGGGTCCTGGAACTGTTTGATTATGTTTCTGCTCAAACACTCCTCAGTTCATTGCAAGAATTAGAAGGTGTGAAATTGTTAGTCATTCTGTACCAGTGGTCAGTGGTCAGTTTCCGTCCACAGGATCCCTAAAGGCTGGATATGTTTAGTTGTTTATTTTATATGTTTAGTTTAGAATTTTTCTCCAGGGTCAAAAAAGTTTTCTAATTCTGATTCTGACTGGTGGACGTTTCTGGATCTAGCAGTTACACTGAGGGCTTTAGAAACCAGCAATGCTGCTGTGAGCTTCTACCAGCACCACACACACCTCTCTCACATCAACGTTACTGCAATGTTACTACTGAGTAATGTCTGGCCAGTGGTGGTCCTATGGTGGTCGCGTTTACAGGATACCAGTTCAATTGTGAAGAAACATATAGGCTCCATTGTGCACCGACATGGTAAGTGTTTTCTTATAAAATGGCCCTTGAGTCCAGGCAAAGGCATAAAGGTGACTTAGAGATGTTCTTGAATTCAGAATTTACATGAAAGTAGAGCCGTGAACAAATCTACATGCACATGTTGTCTCAGTTTATGACGAGATGGAATAGAGAACACATCGGTGTTCCCTGCTGAATCCTCAGAAGGCAAGTTTACTTCAAAATGACAAAGCAAACACAGATCACATCGCACTCGAGTGTAAATTTGCAAGAAGGCAGGATTCTGGAGCTCTAGCTGATGGTCTGGATGGAAGTCATGGGGCTGTAAAGCGCAGCCTTCTGTCTGTAATGCTGCACGAAGCGAGTGGGTGTAATGGAAGCATAATTCTTTGTCTCGCCACGCAGCTCTGTTATTTTTCCTCACACTGCTGTCTTGTTAGCGCCGCGTATTTGTTATCGGCCTCTCCCACGGAGTCCCTGCAATATCCCTCAAAACTGAATTAGTGCCCTGAAAGCACATGTAATGGGAGCAGCCCCGCATCGAAAATCTTATTTTGAAAGCCTAACACAAACTAATTGATTCAAACTTGCCTGCAATCAAATCTGTGCAATAAAATCCAACCTTTCATTGCTTTGATTATTGAGTGTGCACGTACAGACTAGTCAGAGCTTTGCTTGTTTGTTTGTTTGTTAGTATGTTTACTGGTTTGTTCATGCAACAGTAAGCCCCTTTTTGCTGGGTAAAATCTTGCACAGATCTGATTATAAATTGAAAGTTGCATTCAGAGGCTGCATCTTTTATTCATCATCATTGCTGTCGAGGTGGCTCCTCTAAAGTTGAGTTGTTTTCAGAGGTATGCCAGTGCGAGCTCCAGGCTCACAGGGTGAAAGAAAAAGTTTTAGTATTATTGGGGGTTCTGTGTCCACTACCACTAATAATAATAATAATAATAATAATAATCTTTGTTGTCCAGTGATGCAGGAAAATGCCTCTAAACGTATATTTGCTGCTTATTAAGCCCAGATGTGCTAGACTGATATAATTACTGCATGTGTGTGTTTGTCTTATGATTATTATATGTGGATACATGTCTTTATATATGCTGTATGTAAACATGACGGGTTTGAATATGTGCACGGCTGAACATTTAACCGCCTGTGACTAATCACCAGTGAAGCGTTTTTCCTAAGAAACCGAGGGGAAAACTATCAAGTGCGGGCCATTAATGAGCCACTCTTATACAACACTGTTACATGACTTTCCGGTCTGCTGTCTGGAAAAGCGTTTCAAAGCATCTGCTCTGGTTCTGACAGACTGAATCAGCTTCATAGCAACAGCCATCAGAATTCATAATCCCTGCTTCACGTTATATACCATTTTTGACCATATTTCAACATTGTTACCTCATAATATTGTCATTATATCGCACTGTACATGCGCTGTTGCTGCTGTGTGTTGCACCGTGCCTCATCTCATTATGCGCATGCAAACAGCTGCAGATAATGATAAAGTAACCTTGAACACTGGATTGAACAGGAAATGCATGTTAAGCAGATTTGAATGCAATCAGAAAGCACAGCCCCTCTGCAAGTCCAGATCTTACTGACAGATAGATAAACTATGTGGACAAGTATTGGAACACACCTGTTTCTCAGGGTTTGGGCTAAACCCCTTACAAGGACAATCTTAATGCTTCAGCATACCAAGACATTCTGGACATACTCCATATCAAAGTCTAAGTATTTGAATGTAATGTCGTTAAAATCCCTGTTGGTGTAATGGTCAGGTGTCCAAATACTTTTTTCCGTATAGTATAAATGGTTGGATGGATAGATAGTTGTTTTGACCTACACTATGACACAGAAAACAGCTCAAACACTGATGGATGATGAATGAGATTTCACCATGAAACACATACACAAATTCCAAAAAATGAAATCTGCATTATGATTTGCTACATGGGCAGCACAGTGGTGCAGTGAGTAGGCCCTGGGTTTGATCCATGGCCAGGGCAGCCAACGGTTGCTTCAGTGTGAAGTTTGCATGTTCTTCCTGTTTCTGCCAAGACCTCCGGTTTCCTCCCACAGTCCAAAGAAATGCTACATGCTAAAACGCCCCTTTGGGTGAATGGGTTGTGATGGACTGTTTGTCCTCCTTTTGCCTTTTCTGTGAGTTACAATAAATTAAAGGAAAAAAGGTTCTAAGTATTTAAAAAATATATAGAAAAGTATATTCAAATCATGTATAAACAAAGATTACAAGTGTAAAGAAGATTTGAAGTGTGGAAATGTACAGAGTAGACTAGCCCAGGGTTTTGTGTGCTCACTCTCAGTCTGACTCTGATGTGGCGCAGTGAGAGCAGTGGGTTTTTACTACATGCAGCACCGTTCTTCACGACACGGAGATGTACTGGAATATGTCATGGTCCATAAATCTGTGAATAAAAGTGCATTTCTTTAGCTCCCTTGTCCAGATCCGGCTTTCAGTTCAGCGGAGTCGAGCCGAAGCCGTATTTGAATGAAAGTGTTGTTTGTTTTCTGCTGTCGTTCTTCCCGCAGTCACTCATGGCAGGGCTGCTGCGTGGGTCTTTGTATGAAGCATTGATGTGCTGTATGTTTGTGGCAGCTTGGCTGAGGGTTGGAATGAGCGTCTGTCTGTGCTGCAGGTGTTCTGGCTCCCATCCTGAGGGGCTGACGCGTCCCCAGAGGCCTGGGGTTCGGAGCCCGGCCAGGCTTACAGCCCCTTTAAGTGCATCTGACTGCTATCTGTCTCGCGCAGGCTCTGCCTGCAGGGCGAATCGTTTTCAGACGATCCCCGTCATATTTCGACGTGCCACTTCTACTGCTCCCGCTGGACGGAGTAACGAGCCTGCCGGGCAGGTCCGCGCTGCCAGGGGAAATAAACAACACGACTGTGTGTGCCACACTACATAAAAGCCCCACAATGCACAGCAGCACGGCTGAGGAGTGGGAGAGGGAGCCCATTATTTGCTGGATTGGATTTGTAGAAAGTAAAGGAAACGCAGATTTGTCTGGAAGATGACTTTAAGTACAGCACCAAAACCAGCACAAAATGCTGTATTACTGGTATAGCTGGTAATGTGATAACCACACTGTCTCTGCTTTACTGGAGACTGTTTTTTGAAGGTTAATAACAAATTTGATTCTGAAATGTATGCTATGTATCTTAAAATGCTTGTTATTCCTCTGAAAAACTCACAATACAATTTTCAAATGTTTGGGATCATTTGACTACAGTAACGGAAATGACACAAAATGGTTGTGTTCTTAAGGTGTTTCCTTTTCTCTTTCCTTGTTTTCTACTATCTGATATCAGACAGATGGCTGGATCTTCTCTCAGACAGCCTCCTGTGAGACAGAGACAGCCGTATTCAGCCTGAAAAGAGCAATAAAAATGATCCTCACAAACGGAATATTGATGTGGTTTATACTTATTTCCCGCTTTCTTAAGGAACTAAGATTTTCATGTTTCATCTTTTAAGTTTTTCCTGTTTTCTGTTCTACGTACCTCAGCAGGTAGGTTTGAACAGATTCAGGGGACATAAAGGAAGGTACTCCATGTACATTATATGTTGACTGTGCTTGCACTGTTATCACAGTAATAAATATTCTGTAAATCAAGTGAAGTTTAAAGATAATTTATGTATATATTACATGCATTATTTTTGAAGTAGCAAAAGAAAGTTGTTAAAAATGTCTTTAAAACTGTTCCAATTAGAATTTCATAGAAATGTAAAAAAATCTAGCTAGGGGCCCACAGTGATGCAGTGTGTAGCGGTGTTGTCCTGTGTGTGTATGGAGTTTGCATGTTCTCCTTGTGGTGGGGTGGGTTTCCTCCGGGGTCTTTGGTTTTTCCCCACAGTCCAAAGACATTAAATTCAATTCAATTCAATTCAATTCAATTTTATTTATATAGCGCTTTTAACAATGGTCATTGTCACAAAGTAGCTTCACAGAATGAAAGAAATGTTTTGTGTGTATGAATGTGTATGAATGAAATGTCTCTGATGAGCAAGTCAAGGGAGACGGCGACATGCCTGTCAGGTGAACTGGGGATTCTAAATTGACTGTAGTTGTGAGTGAATGGTGGGTAAAGTGGCCCCTTACAGTCACGTGTGAACACCCAACAGCACACACTGTGAAATTTTTCTCTGTATTTAACCCATTCACCAAGTAAAGCAGAGGGCTGCCACCAATGAGGGGCGCCAGGGAGCAGTGTGTAGGGATGGTACCTTACTCAAGGGAACCTCAGTGGTGCCACTAGTAGTGTTGAGATTTGAACCCACAACCTTCTGATTGCATTGACAACACCCTAACCACCAGGCCACCGACTGCCCAAATAAAATAAGGAATGCTTTACAATTTTGCGAGTGAATGGTGTGTGTGTGTGTGTGTGTGTGTGTGTGTGTGTGTGCATGCCTGAAGGCTCCGGGTACCCTAGTAAAGATTAAGCTGTTACAGAAAATGAATGAATGAATGAAGTCTAGCTAGTCCTGAGGAAAAACAGAAGAATGAAAAAACTGTAGGTTTATGTAACTTCTGTATCCTGTAGGTTAGTGTAGGAATGGTACTTAAGTGGCCATCTTAAGTAAAGTAATTTGCAGCCTTTTAAAGAACATAAACACTGTATCAGTATCAGCCGACACTCGAGTTTCAGTATTGTTATGGTGGTATTGTGATCTTTTGGTACCATAGTATCATGATATCTTTAACATTTAGTAAAACGACAGACAAAAGAAAGTCTTTTGTTTGAAAATGGACTTGGGATGTCCATTAATTTCTATTCCAGCTGAACACACACACACACACACACTCAGTGAGCTCATCCATTTAAGCATCCTTGGACTTGAATCCCAGCCAGGGATTAAATTAAGTCCCCACACTATAATACACGTTCAGCCGGAGAGGTGTCAGACCTGAAGGTGTCCTGAGAGCAGTCTGAATTAAAGAAGACATGAAGGATGAATTAAATGGACTTTTGTCCAGACTTTTACATTCAATCTTGAAGGAACGTTTGAAGATGTTGCCGTACCGTGTCCTACATTATAACAGAATGAAAAAATGTCCTCGAGTGTTTCTCCAGGTGCTGTGTTTTTGTCATTTCTCTGTAGAGATCTGGAGGAACTCGAGTCTCTCTAAAAGTGTGGATATTTTGACCTAAAAAGGGCTCTTTAATTACCTTAGTTACATTTAGAAACAATTTTACATGTGAAAGTGACACTAAGTTTACATGACACTAATAAAATATGCATATCCTAAAAATCCTAAAAAAAGATCTGTCTCTCTGTATGTGTCTATCTCTGTCTGTGCATCTACATGTTTACATGTCTATACATCTATATGTCCGTCTGTCTTTCAGTTTGACTGTCTATCTGTTTTTCTGTCTATCTGCCAGTATGTCTGTCTATCTCTCATCTGTCTGTCTGTCCATCCGTCTGTCTCTCTGCTTGTCTGTCTCTGTCTATCCAGACACTGGAGTCTCTTCTAACACGAGGTCCAGTAAGTGTTATGAAGTCTGCTCTATAATTAAATTTGCACCACAGTGCCTTATAAAAAACCCACAGCGTTTTATCCAGTGAGCAATTTCACAGCTAGCCTCTGATTTCCTTCACTATTAGTCTAAAATCCCTACAGTAAGTCACTTCTGTGTGTGTGTGTGTTTTCGAGTGTGTGCGAGAGCAATTCTGCCGAAGGAAACGCGCAGCTTGGCTCAGTGCAGGCAGAATGTTCTCGAACGTTGCATAACTGTGGATCATCAAAAGGTGTAACTCTGAAAGCTTTCCTCACAGTTTCTTCTGGAAAATAAGGAGGCAGAGTAACATTGCTTCACTGATGATTAGACATGTGATTGTTAATGTTGCACACACGTGTATACAAAGATTTCTACACATACAATACCATCAGGGCATGCACAAACACACATGTGCTCACACACACACCCACTCCACACACTCCCCACAAACAGCCCCGCACATCTGGCTTCAGTAAACATGACACATGCCGCATAAATAATGCATGACCTGAACTATCTGCTTTGTCTTTTCCATCATAAAATGACAAGCCTCATCTCTGTGGGCCATGCCAGGAATAATTGAGACATCCATTTTCACAGTGAAGGAGGACGGCTCCCAATATGAGGACAGTGCACAGTAACACTGTGTCTCTAACACCAGTACCTCCCCTCACTCACTCACTGACTCACTCACTCACTCACTGACTCACTCACTCATACACTCACCCTCTCACTCACTCAGTTATACATACACACACTCACTAATACATCTACTCACTCACTCTCTCACTCATTCATACTCACCCTCTCATTCACTCAGTTATACATACACACACTCACTAATACATCCACTCACTCACTCTCTCACTCATTCATACACTCTAACTCACTCAGTTATACATACACACACTCACTAATACATCCACTCACTCACTCTCTCACTCATTCATACACTCTCACTCACTCAGTTATACATACACACACTCACTAATACATCCACTCAGTCACTCACTCATTCAAACGCTCACCCTCTCACTCACTCAGTTATACATACACTCACTCACTCATCCAATCACTCATTCATACACTCACCCTCTCATTCACTAAGTTATACATACACACACTCACTAACTCATCCACTCACTCACTATCTCACTCACTCAGTTATACATACACACACTCACTAACTCCAATCACTCACTCATTCCTTCACTCATTCACTCACTCATACATACACTCACTCATTCATACGCTCACCCTATAACTCACTCAGTTATAAATACACTCACTCACTCACTGATTCATACGCTTACCATCTTGCTCACTCAGTTATACATACACTCACTCACTCACTCTTTCACTCACTCACTCACTCACTTACTCACTCACTCATTCATACACTCATCCTCTTGCTCACTCACTAACTCATCCACTCACTCACTAACTCGTCCACTCACTAACTCATCCACTCACTCACTAATTCACTCATTCACTCAGTCACTCACTCATTCATACACTCACTCACTCACTAACTCATCCACTCACTAACTCATCCACTCACACACTCACCCTCTCACCCACTTCCTCATTCACCCACTCACTCACCCACTCACTCCCTCATTCACCCACTCCAGGCTCTTTTGCATAACTGCAGGAACATTTTTGGAGGCTTTTGAAGAGGCCAGCCTTGTTTTTTTTTGGAGATGCGGAGATTGACGTGAAAAAGGATTTTGATCCTGTCGTTTAGCAGTTCCCTCACGAAGCTGCAGGCTCACCCACTCGCCTCTGCAACTCTGAATAACAGTCTTTCTGCCTTCCCCCAGCCAGACAGCAGCCGTTATTACCTTTTACAAAACTGCTGCTGTGTCCCAGTTGTGTGCTAAACACTCATTTGAGCCGGTTTCCGAGTTTACAGCACATCACAGTAGGTAAAGAATGTTTTTGCCTTCTTCTGTAAAGTGTCTTGAAGATGCTTGTTTTTTCTGTACAGTGATGATGTGGTACATCCAAAAGTGCCAAATTTGAATATAGTGATCCATATCAAGAAAGAACAATGGTGAAAATGTTTAGTCTGTTTATTATTTTTAGAATATACAGACAATATAACAATACATTATTATAAGTAAAATGAAATATCCAGTGTTCCTACCGACAGCACAGAATGTGAAATGGTGTTGACAGACACTCTCATCCCACAGTGCACTGCCAACAATAAACTAAAGAAAAGACCCCTGAATACAATGATGTTTGAAAGAAAAATGTACATACGGCAGAATATTTGAGCTTTTTCCACGGGTGCAACATCAGCAAATTATTTTTTTCCCCATAGAGAACCACCCTACAGAGAGACCACGTAACTTCAGAGGTGTTCAGATGGGATACTATTTTGTGGGTAGGTCAGGTCATTTAAATTTAGTAAATGTAACAAGATTAGTTTGTATTTTTGTATTAATTTCTATTAACAATCACATAATGTGCACAAAGGAGGCATTTTTATTAATCACGTCAAAAACAAAAATCAAAACAAAAATGGAGATACGAGTTTTCTTTCTGACAGTGACGATAACTAGAAAATATGTTCAAACATTTCATTTCAATGTGATTTTGTTTTCTCTAACCCTCTATCTAGCTATCATACATGAGTATGGCGTCTCATTTGCATGACTTGACAATTTACTGGCAATATAAATAAACATTTTCTGTCATTTTACATTTTGATGTTTCTGGAATCGTACACAGTGGATACATATTGGCTTCATTTGGGCCAGAGAAATGCTCCTTCAGGTGTCTCCAAACTTGATTTGAGATATAATTACATGGAAATTCACGCAGAATATTTACTGACATGTAACATTAATAGAATTTGCAGTTATCTTATAGACAAAAATAGAATCTTTTTTAACGTAGTAAGCGCAGACACTAAGGGGTCCATAGTGGTACAGCTAGCTTTGCTGAATGATATATATTTTACCAATAAAACTTTTAAATATGATAGATATTTGACAAATATAGCTAGCTGTCTGTTAGTATATAAACTATCCAAATTTGCCAAATGTTTGTCAAACGTTTGATCTCATGGATCACCATGGAATAACGGCAGAACATTTTTAGATATTATTCACATTATATTGCGGGATTTTACAGAGTCGAGAGGCTGAATTGATTCTTGTTGTATTTGTTTGCAGTTAAATGACCAGGGTCAGTTAGATCTCCTTGTGGTCGTGGCTGGCTGCGTGGGCAGCGGGTTACAAGAGGTTGGCTGCCTCGTAGCATTAGTGTTGGATGGAAACACAATCACAGAGCAGAGACTGTAAAAGAGGAAATGATCCCAGGACCCTGTGTAAATGTAATCCCGTCCCAGTAGAGCTTATGTTGCGACAGGCTACAGGCTGCCTCTTTGAGACGCTGGCTCGGGCCGATCGGCTGCCACCAGCTGTAAGAGCTCACTTAAGCTGCAAAAGCAGCTGACAGTCTGTCATAATCAGTTAAAGCAGTCTTCTAAAGGGATGCTGTTCGAGTTCCAGCAGTTTCTGAGGCCGATTCAGAATTCCCTGCACGCCACCGTCGGCCTTAAGGACCTGACATGTCGCCCAACGGGAGACGGCAGACAGAGAGAACATCTGAGCGACGAACAGCTCGTTCAGAGGGGAAGCACCATGTTCCAGCCGAGGGGGGGGCAATGAAGGAGTTAAAGGAATAGCTCAAACATAATAAACGCTTGAATCCCACCAATTGTGCAAGCTGTATTTCTTATTGCATCGTTATTAAGGCACAAAAACGATCTGTCCGCCAGTAAATGGACTACTTTACTGGGCCAGAGAACAGATGATTCATCACGATGCCATTCATTTCCAGCCTCTTCAAATCATTTGCTGATGTCTTCTGAAAGCCTCTCCTACAGGGCTCTCTTAGAAGGTTTGGTCAAAAGAAGACTGTCGAGTCTGATTATGGTTTCCTGCGGATCCAGAACAAACGCGGGCCCCCCGTGGCTTCGTGCAGAAGCGCTCCGAGTTGCCAATCACTGTGTGGTCTCGGAGCCGGCCCAGGCGCCGTCCCTCAAGCTGCCGTGAGTTAAAAAGTGGTAAACAGAGAGAAATAAGCCAAGACTAGCAATCAAAAGAAGAGCAGAGGCACTGATGTCGAAAGCGTGTGCCTGGGAGACCTCAGATGAACCTGTGAGTGGACCTGGTGAAGATCAGGAAAGGTGAAAAAAATGAAAAGTGACATTTTTTTTAGGGCTAACTTTGAAAGGGCTTTAAGCGACGGCACAGCAGATCAAATATACAGTTTTATTCATCATTCTACACACATTTGGGGCTCTGAAGTTTGTCTATTTAGTTTGGCACTAGAGATATGAGGCTAATGTAGCTAACAAGTAGTGGAAGCTCATGATCACCATGCAAACTGTGCACCTTAATCATCTGATTAGTAAAGTAATCTCATATAGGCTTTCGTATGAGGTTTCTAATGCTGTGTGACATGAAAAATGAACAAAACTCCAATGTGGCTGCTATTTCTTTTCCTATAAGCCATTTTTGTGCTTTTAACAGTCTGCCATACAGTGTCAGAAACCTCATAAGCAAGTCTATCTGAGATACGCAAGCCTTGAGACATGAAAGACGTGATAAATGTGTTTAATAGCTTTGGAACCATTCTTTTAAACTGCTGTTTGCCACAGGGACTCTCGTACACTAATAGCTTTCACAGTTTAGCAGAAAAATCACCATGTTTTTTATTCATTTGCTCTGGTTATGATAAAGCACTTTTTAGTACTGTTAAGTATTTTGTGTATCTCAGTAAGAGCCCTGGCCCATCTGGATGGTTTGCAGCATGTATATAACTTGCTATAAGTCACAGTATTTCCTGAGGAACCTTTTCATTTCTGTGTGGGGGAAGTCATTTCTTGACTGTAAGGGTTCATTTTCCACTGGGTGAAATTAATAATATAAACTGAAAAACAGTTTTTTGCCTTTTCAGTGGTTTTCAGTCACCTGACACTTTTGATCCTGTAATACTGACATAGTCTTATGATGTGTATGATATATATATAATATGGGGTTAAATGTATACAACAGACACAAATAGCCTCAGTACACACATCACACAGTTTAATGGGTGTGATCATTTATACATGCAGTCTGGATGATAGTAATTAGTCAGGATGGTATTAAGCTTCCTTTACTTGTTTGCTGAATTAACCTTGTGGGTTCAGGACATAACTGAAAACGGGGTAAAAAGTCACTATGGAGTTTGAGAGAGTGTGCCTCCGAGAGAAGGAGGCGGGATGGGGGGGGGGGGGGGTTGGGTTGGGGGG
>JBBPCY010001014.1:0-16388 GCA_037974405.1 Brachyalestes nurse
TATAAACTCAAAGTAGATGAACAAAATTAAGTTGTGAAGGTTATTCAAGAAATAGTATAACAATTAAAACATATTGAAATTTACTTATGCAGACTTATAAAATTGAGAAATTGAGAAACACTGGAAATCACTTTGATATAAAGCTTAACTCTGAAATAAAAATATAGTAATATGTATTTTGATTAAACTTTTAAGAGACCTACGAATGTTAGACCTGGTGAGTTCTGTGGTATTATCAAGATCATAAGTAAGAAAATGATCATGGAATTAAGGGAATTTAATTGGTTGATGAGGTGACTGGGTAAGCCTCAAAAAGTGTGAAGTATTTATAATGGCCATACTGGTAACAGAAGATTTTATGAGTGGTTTGAATGATTTGGAGTGAAAAAGCGAATAACATTATGTGGAGATTGTTATTGGAAGTTTGTGGGACAGCGAGGCGAGACCACGATGGGTTGTAAAGAGAGTGAGAGACTGCTGAATGCATTATATGCTAAAAATAATACAACTAACGATACTAAATCATTAATACTAATTACTAATAAATAAGGGTTAGAACGTAGTTCACAAGGAATAGTATTAAAGAAAAAATGAAGTTTTGGGGATTCTTGAAAAATCTTGAGGGATTATTGGATCCAGATCAAAAGCATCTCCTATCTGACTCCTCATTAAATGTATACCGGGAGACATGTGTGTGTATTGTATTTGGGGGAGAGCCCTATTAGGAACATCTTGGCAATAACTGAAAGCGGGATTGAGAGGCTGTATAGGACAACGGATTACTGTGTATAAGGAAATCTGTCTACAGAAGTAGGAGTGCCTTCCACAGCCAGAGAAGGAACCGGTGAATCCAATAAAGCCAGGTGTCCAGGTGTATATAAAAGAGTGGGAGGAGGTGGAATGAGCCCAGGTGGAGTGGGCCTCAAGGTGAGTTCCTAGGAATCTGGTGCCTAAAGTGGAGTTGGACGGAAGTGATAGTGATGAGTCCTCTGCTGGAGAGGGTCAGTGTGGAGCTGACCAGGAGGATGGAGCACCATGCACTGAGGTATCAGAAGAAGCAAAGAAAGTGGAGAAGACAGCAGAAAGGCCCTGGACAAGGTCACAGGCAGTATGATTGTTCACGATCTAGCTTGTTATTGCTCGGCTGGATTCCTTGGTAACAACTTATGGCCAATCAACAACACCGAATGAGCAGTTAATACAGATGTGCATTCTCAAGGAGAAGGAACTGTTTTAAGTATTTCTGACTTTTGGATATCTGATAATGATGATTTTATTGATTTTGGGGGTTTTTGGTTACTTTTTGTCAGTTGATTCACGTGGGGGCCAATAGGGACCTTCAGAGCTTTCAGATCTCATCAGTATATACATAGGTTCAATCTGGTCTTATAATTAGTGGTTGGCTTATGGAATGTTCATTAGAGTGGGTATGATAAAAATTTGAATGTTTCCTGGTAGTTGGAATGTTGGCAGGTTGTGATGTTTTACTTGTTTGGGGGAAAAATTATTAAGAGGTTTATTCCATATTCTGTTGTCTTTATGTTGTCTGTGTGATGTTAGTTTCTGTGTGTGTTTAGTGTTTTTCTTTGATATGTTTTGTGATTTTTGTTTTGTTAGTTTGTGTCATAAAAGTTCATTGTAAACTGGGGAAAAAAGGACAGGAAGAAATGTGACGAAGAAGGAAGAATTTGAGAATCCAACTTTGTCTGATTGGTTGAAAAGGCCATAAGCTGGAAGTGGGGTTTGACCCCCAGGAAAGGCCTATATATGTGTTTGCTGGGCAGAGGTGTCTGATCAACGCATTCTGCTGGACCTAGACTGCTTCATTTTGTAATAAAGTGGCAAAGCTGAACTTCTTCGACTGCATTTGATTTTTAATTTAGAAACATGTATTTATTTCAATTATTAGCCACTACAAGACCTGCCTCCACCTCGGATTCTCTAATCACATGTCCATCATGCTCATCCCAGCCTACAGTCTGCACGTTAGACATGCCAAACTCGTCTAAAAGCAGACAAAGATCTGGAACCCTTCTTTGCAGCTGCTATAATGGTTCCGCCCCAATGCTCTGGACTCTGAGAGTAACTTGTTTTTCAATAACAAGCTAGCTAAAACATGAATGCCCCGCAGTGGCAATAGCTTTGGTTTAATATTTGATTTTATTACGTTAATGTTAAAGTTGAGATTTACAGAAATATTTGAACTGCAGTTGTGTGACTGTGTTAAAGGGAACACTACTGTTATAAAAAACCTCTTATTAGTTTAAAGTGTTTGTTTAAAGTGTTTTTCCACTTTTGTTCATATAGCAGTACTTTAAAAAGAAAGGTGCGCAATACACTAGTTTTGAAAAAAAAGTATTAGGTATTAAAAATTGGTATTAAATTGGTATTAAAAACACCTCTTAAAAATTGAATTCAGGTGGCCCCTTACTTCCAGTGAACGGCTACCTTAATTCGTCAGCATACCAAGACATTTTGGGCAACGCTATGCTTCCAATTTTAGCTGATTGAGCAAATCCTTATATCTCATTTTTTAATTTAAAAATGTACACTGTTTGCATTGTGTTGAAGTATCATGGTGTATGGACCAATAGAAATGGTGCGCAACCAACTTATGTTTAAAAAATAGTATAGAATATGGATATTTTATCATGAGTTTACTACTACTTACAGCTCTGAATGTCCCAAAATATCTTCTGCAGATTTGAAATGCTCATCATCAACACACTACCTGTAATGACAAGACACTTGCAGTATAAATATTCTTAAACTGGATGGAACTCAAATATTTTTCCCATTCAGTATGAATTTTTGTAATTGATGAGTTTAAGCCTGAAAGTTATGAAATTCTGAACAAAAAACATATATATGTTTCGCTCTTATTTGGACTCAGGGTTGACTTGATCTTAACTGCCATAGTCTTGTCTCAGTCTCAACAAAGATAGTCTTGACAACAGCACCAGTCTTTAGAATTGCTGCAACTATGAAGAACATGGTAAGACGTACTCTTACTCGATAACATGAATTGTAGCTTAAGAGGGAATTTTACAATTTTTCCATGAAAGTTTTTACATTGATGTACAAATGCAAAATCACCAGGCGGGTAGAATAAATGTTGTTTGTGTTTGCACTCATGAAGCCATCATTTAAAAAAATATATATATATTCTGAACGTATTTTGTACATTGACCACTTATCCTTTGCATCAGAAAAGCCATTTGGCCTAATGCTGTTGAATATCAGGGATTTATTATAGACTGAATGTAAAATGCATTTGCCTTTCAAATGAATTGGAAGCTCAATCTGTCAAGTACAGGAGTGTACTAAGGAACATTTACTAGCCCTGTAGACTATAAGAATGAAAGAAACAGAGACAGAGAGGCAGAGAGACTGACAGAAAACTGGATCCGACAAGACGCACATCAAAAGGAGACCGTCACTGCATGGTTGCTGATCTTCTCAGGGTGAAACTCCTGTTCATCCTATACATTTCTAATCTTTTTAAGCTGCATAAACAGACTGATTCTCAAGTGGGGCTATAATATGGTTGTCGTATCTCTTGGATTATATTTTAAAGCTTTTATCTTTTGACAGGTCTAACAGAAAATGAAGGAATTCTTTGGGTGGCTACTCCTTTTATCAGGTAAACTACTTAAACATCATCTGAAAATCTAAAGGGCAGTACATCAAAAGCTGTAGTTTAATCTTCCTTTATGTTAGTCTACTATTTTTGCATTTTTAAATCTCCACAATTCAAAGTATGTCATTAAATATTGAACTCTTAAACTCTAATCTCTGTATATATAGCAGAAGCAGCTACATGTTCCAGCCAATGAGTGTCAGCTAAAAACTCATATCTCATCTCTCATATAACTGATCAGTTGTTTGAAGTCTGAAACAAACTGAAATAATTTGAGGTCTGCTGAAAAATCTGTACTGAGACACCACTGTTGTGGTGCTTCTCTTGCAAAACATTACACCTATAACAAAATGAAAGAAAAAGTGCCACACATTATATTAAGAGTGCTGTGAGAAAGTATTTGCCACCTTTCTGATTTCTTATTTTTTTGCATGTTTGTCACACTTACATGTTTCAGATGATCAAACTAATTTAAATATTGAACAAAGATAACCCAAGTAAACACAAAACACTGTTTTTAAGTGATGATTTATTAAGGAAAACAACTATTCAAATCTATATGGCCCTATGTGAAAAAGTAACCTAATAAAGGCTAACCTGTCTGGTCTGATCCCACAGAAGCTACTGTGGCACAAACTGCTGTAAAAGTTAATGCTATGATAAAAAGGGTCAGAACATGCAGTGCATTGCTGCGTATAGGGCTGCAAATCTTCAAACTGGTCAAAGCGTCCATGGCAACCTGTGTTCAATGGCAAAAGTACATACAGAACCATGCAGCAATGGAAAAACGTGGTCTGGTCAGATGAATCACATTTTATTTTATGTTTGAGTCACCATAGCACACCTTCAAAAGTATGTATATCCATGGCACATTGTATTCCTGTCATGTCCTAAACTAGTGCACCATTCTGCCCATTTCTCTCTGGTAATGTTAGGTTCATCTTTGCAAAGCAAATGTACAGAGGTAGACGCTCTATTGCTTCTGTTACTGAACCAGAAAAGAAAAGAAAACTTGCTTTTTTCCACTCTGTCTGACAGGTTACGCATGTCACAAAAGTCAAATAACCCAACAGACTGCTTAAGTGGCCCTCATGGATCTCCAGATGCTCCACATTTTTGTTCCAAACATTGCGACACATAATGATAGAGCAAAAATATGGGCTGCCTGGGGGTCTCTGAAGGCCTGTTCAAAGAAAATGGATCTTGATTTTTGAAACAAGTACATCTTCACAGTAAAGTTAGTGAGGGTAATTGGTAGGCACTGTGAATATCTCAAAAGAAAATTCTATGAAGCCTAGTAAAAATGATTAATAATGAATAGTTGAGCTGTAAAAGCACTAAAATATACATTGTAAATTGTTGTGCAGGTGCATGTGCTACAACTGACTTACAACTCAGGAGTAGCAGCTACACAGGTAAGAATGTAGAAAAACAGCTTTCTAAAGATACTCATTTATATATATTCATATGTGTAAAATCAATCTATTTCCCACTTCCAGCTAATGTAGCCTTAGGAGGAAAAGCAGTCCAAGCTGCAACATCATATGTACCGTGGTATGCAGACCTTGCTATCGATGGAAACAGAAATGCGAACATTCATGCAGATTCTTGTTCAACTACGGATTTTGCCCATAACCCCTGGTGGAGGGTGGATCTGTTGGATGTGTACTACATTCACAGCATAGTCATTACTAACAGAGGTGACTGCTGTTCAGAACGGATCGACGGGGCTGAAATCCGCATTGGAAACTCCTTAGACAACGACGGCAACAGCAACACCATGTGAGGCCCTCCTAAAATAATGTTTGTTGTTGTGGAGCATAAAAATTAAGAATGTAAATCCTGCTCTGTTGAGATACTACAGGGTTTTAAGTTCTGTGAAAATGTAATTATTATAGGTTAGTATTCAAAGATTACACAGCAGTATAGAAAATAAAGTGTCCTGTACTACTACTAAAGATCTTTTTAATGAGGGGGAAGAACATGCCATGACAATGTGGATTCACATTCCACAACCGAGTAAATGTACAGGTAATCATACACATGTAATTTATAATATCAAACATGTTCTTCATATACATTTTCAAAGGGATTCCTCTCTTTCAGAAAGTGGTTTGATTGCTAATAGCTCTCCCAAGTGGAGAATATTTAGGCTGAAAACATCCTTTACAATGAACTTGTGAATGAATTATGTATTCCTCGTTCATCATTTAAATGGCAAAATAATCAATAAGCAAATTTTAATTGATCATTTTAAAATAGAATAATTACTATAATCAAACTCACACAAGCCTGATACTATAATGCCCAAAGGAGACCTGCACAGTTTATTGTGGGAGATCTGGGTTAGGGCACACCCTCAATCTAAAGGCTCTAACAAATTTTCATCAAAGCTAGCTCCTAAGTGGACAGGGCCAGCAGAGATGATGAAAATATTAGGTCCTGTGAATTACAGGCTTAAATGGCCAGACAAAGACAAAACCAATACTGTGAATGTAGTTAATCTAAAACCTTATTTTGGGTTTAAGGCCACCACACCTCCAGCTCATTGCAAAGGGTGGGGAGGGGGTCTGTGATGATTGGCACATAAAGGTAAAATAATGTTCCTTTTTTATTGTACGAAAGTATGTTCCTTTGCAAGGTTGTGGAGTACTTTAACCAATTCATTATGTTTTGTTGCAATAGTTACGAGCCCTAATAATTCACTGAATCGAGGTTCATATACTTTTAAAAAATTGTCATACTCTGAAATGACTGGGGAAGCATGTCTCTTTAAAAGGGGGCGTTTTAAATAGAGACCCGGGGGAAGTAGGAAAAAAAGGGAAATGGTGTATTTGGAGAGTATGTAATTCGTTTGAATCTCAAAGCCCCAGATGAACCGGTAAGAAGTTGGACCAAAAAATTTACCAGAACGTCCTTACCACAAAAAAAGGATTTATGAAGGAGACAGCGCCTTTTTCCTTGGATTTATTCTTGAGTTGCTGACTGCGCTGGTGAGCTGAATTTGGTTTACCTTTTTTTTTTTTTTGCAATGCATTGTTGGTTGTTGCGCTGGACTTGTTGGTTGTTTTTTTTTTGGTTGGGTTTTTGATCTTGGCGATTGGGACATCTAATTTGGATGGTGAAGGACTTTTGGGTAGCTGTGTTGTATTTTTTTTTTGCTGAAAAAAAAGTTTGGGAAAAGGACTGGAGAGTTTACATATCGGTGAAGCACAATATATTTGCATGCTTAAGAGAAAGGCTGGTTGTGTGTGCTTTAATGTGGCTTTTTTCTCTGTATTAATGGAAGTTTCTTATTTTTCTCATCATAATAACATTGTAGCCTGAACACAAAAAAATTTAACATCCTATTTAATTAAAGTCAGGGGGATTTGTTACATGCTCTCCATTATTAGGTACATTCCGAGCCTCTGTGTTGATGCAGCATTAGAAGTCTACTTTGAATAATTTAAAATCTGCTGGCGCAGTGGTATTTTCAATCCCATTTTTGTCCAATATTGGTCTTCCCCAGACCTTAGAGTGCAAAAGCATGTACTAAAAGGTTTTATCCTAACTCTGAGTGAGGGAGCTAAAGCCCTATGCCAATTATATTTTTTCAACACAGTAAATCATAGCATTTTCTTACAATCTCTTCATAAAACTGGGGTGTCTACAAAAGCAATGGGTTGGCTTAAAAACTATCTTACAAATAGATACCAGTGTGTCACATGCAATGGTATTACATCAGAAAGGACTGAAATTAAGATTGGAGTTACACAAGGCTCCATTCTAGGGCCACTATTGTTTACTATATACATAAATGATATTTGTGCCCATGTGAATAATGCTAATATGCACCTCTATGCAGATGACAATAATCTCTACTGTTCTGCCCCATCTCCTTCTGAGGACTTCAAGAGGACAAGAACATTTACTTAAATTAAAATAGGTATTAAATGCTAATAAAACCAAATACATGTTGTTTACAAATTCTCAGACGCAGTCTTTGGCTCAAATTAGCACTTTACAGAGACAGGAAATAGAGAGGCTGTCAGGCTACAAATACCTAGGTTTTTTTTTTATTAGATAAAGAGCTCTTTTTTTAATTCCCATGTTGTCAGTTTAGTGCAAAAACTTAAAGTAAAAATAGGTTTTTACTACAGACATAATATCTTGGCTGTGAAAGCACTCAGACACGTGAAACTCCACAGTTCGGTAGATCTTGAGGAGATCTTTTCAACGAGCCCTAATTTGTATTTTTAGTCCGAGTAGATCAGGTTTTATTACCCGAAAACCGTGTCCCAATACTTCTGTCACGCTTCCGAGTTGCATATCTCGTCGGGGAATTTAAATTAAAAGACGAGTTCACCTTGAAAACAGGCGAATACAGGTTTACCTTTACGTTTTCTTCAAGGGTAATGCATTAAACTTTTAAATGTTTTAAATGAGTTTAAAATGTAATTAAAGCGTTCTGAGAGAGAGAGAGAGAGGGAAAGAGAAAGGGAGAGAGAAAGTCCGTGCATGCCTGCCTTTGACTCCAACGGTTTTGAAGCATTTTCCTCCTGGGATCTCTTGTGTAAAGCACTGCATTTTTATTACTGTAAATTAAATTAAAAGTGGCAAATGTGGGTTTAACTTTATATTTTCTTTAAGTGTAATGCAACAAATTGAGTTCTGGGAGCATATTTAAGGGCATATTTAGGGTTTACACTATAAAAATAGGTACACAACAACACGATTTTTCCACTTAACACGGGTGCTCTTGGAACGTAACCGATTACTGTACTGCATTTATTTTGTAAGTCATACGGAGACAGTGCTATACTGTAGCGTACAATTAAGCCTACTGTATGCACTTCTGATTCACATACATTGTATGTACTAAGGAGTAATGTCATTCACATACTATGTGTTAGTACTGTAGAAAATCTGGATTACAGTAAATGTTTCTGAATGTACACATACTTGCATACTGAGCTTGCAGTTCTTTCACCCTTGGTGAGTTGCGCTTAAAAGGTACTTTGTATACTTGTGTAAGGACCTCTAAAAAATGTAAATAATAGATTTTATATAGTTATTAATGAGTTTCATGTTATAATATACTGCTTTTATTATATTGAATTGTATTGTGTTCTGTAAACTATATGTCCCATAATGCCCGAAACTGAGCCTGGCCAATAAGGGCCGAGAATGGGGCAAAGCCCGCGAAATTGGGCTGTGGGTGGGACTTTAGTTCCCCGCTGGCTAGCAGGGGTACGCAGGAGACAAGAGTGAGAGGACGTGCTCGTTTTGGTTTGCATTTAGTTTAAGCTAAGGGCTCTAAAGGCACCAAAAGTGTTAGTTTTAGCTGCTCGCTGTTCAGGCGGTGTTTTGGGGACTCTTTCTCCCTTCCTCCCGTTGAAGAGGGAGCTGTTTTGGCTGTCCCGAGCTGTCGTGTCTGTTTGTGAGTTGGACAAACAGAACGGGGACCATTCCCCATTTTCTTTTCCTCTCTGGCTGTGGCTGCAAACGCATGGAGGTTGATGCCGAGCTGCTGTTGTCTTCCACTTCGACGCCGAGCTGCTGTTGGCTTCCACTTCGACGCCGAGGCCGTCTCCCACTGCGTCTGGTGCTGTGCTGCCTTCGAGGACACGCTGAGTTCCCGGTTTTCCCGCTCATCCAGGCGTCAACTGGAGGGTTCTGTGTCCGTGGAGAGAGCTGTGACCAAGGCTGTGTTTGGCGCCTCAGCGCTAGAAAGTTCCGCTGTGAGTGGCGAAATTCGCCAGGTTCTGTGAGCCGTTCGGGTGGACACTCCTGCCGTGCGTAGGTCATACACTGACAAACTGTGGTAACCTTGTGAGCTGCAGCAGAAATAAAAGCTGCCTAACAAAAGTGCACCAACGGGCCCCAACAGCGCTGAATTTATTTTTACTTTGGGTTTGATTTAATTAACATTGTTGTTTTGGGTAATTGGGTATTTAAATAATGTAAATATAAATAGAATTTATTATTAATAAATATATAGGGCTCCCTTTGGGGCCTTTAAGAGTACATTGTTGTTTGTGCAATTGGTTTACTGTGGTCTTCTTTTCTTTTTTTTCAGTTTTATATTTGTTTTCTGGGGAGATACACACACTATTCTTACTTTAGTGTAGTATTTTCACAGTGGAGTCACCGCGCTAAAGAATTTGTCTTTTATATTGTATTAGCTACACACATTAGTTATCAGGGAGTTCAGCAATCCATCACCAACTAGCTGAAACTCAGGTTCCTGTTGCGCCACTTTTAGGGTAAGGTAAGTGCTGTGTGTGATCCTGGATTAGTGTCAGTGAAAAAGGGGTTACACTTGTTTAATTTGCATCCTGTTACGATGGAGGACACGGTCAATTGTGGAAATGCTCACACTGTTGATTCCCTGGGTGTTGTCTTGTATCACTCGTTCCTGGATTTCTCTGAGTCGTATTACATTATCTTGAAGGACCATGCCCACTATAACAGCCTCCTGCTCTTGAGTGAATAAAGCCGTCCTTCCACCTGCATGTGGCACATACAGTGCATGTATACATACAGTGATGAACTTTACAAAAGTCTATTGAAACATTTGCATATAGTGTAGTATAGTAAATTTGCAATTACAAAAATAGAGTAGTATACTGTACCTGTTCTCTTCTCTGAATGTCCTTACTATGGTGGACACAGAAAATCAGCTCAAATTGGGTTGCACTCTTAGTCCTGCTTCCCTCATTGTTAGTCCATGAACAAGAACATGGTCTATGACTGTTGCTCGAATTTCATGAAATATTTCCACTCTTTGTCTTCCTCTTTCTCTTCTGCTTCCTCTCTCTTGCCGCCCTCCTCCTCTTCCTCTTCCTCGCCCTCTTCCTCTTTCTTGTCATCCTCCTCATCGCCCACCTTGCATACGCACTCGTCCTCTCACATTGTTTCTTCTATCCATGCTCAGACTTTCTCCTTTCTACCTTCAACAACCTGTTTGCTCTCTGAACTGGCTTATATTGGTTGTGTCACATCATTTGAAACAGGTGACATCAATTTTGAGTGGTTGTGTTCAATCAATGACATGTTTTCTCTAATTGTTTTTGAGCGTTGCTACTTGTGTTTACCAGTATGGATGACGTGTGCATTAGAGTGTAGAATGTGTTTTGAGAATGAGAATGTGTTTAGAGTTTTGCTGAAAAGTCTAAGTAAGATTTGCATATTGTGTTTTACCATGTGAAGTGGTTTAAGGTATTGACAACAGACTGCACAATTAGCTAAATGAGGTCAGGCAACTGAGAACTTTCTTCAGCCAATGGGTTTTAGTGTTTTAGCAATTGAGAAAAACTGTAACAGGACACCAAGCAAAACATTGTATCACTCATAAACAGAAACATCACAGGAGACCAGCTGTAAGGGTCTGGAAGACCCACTAGGAGGCGCTGCAGTAATCGAGGCGAGAGATAACCATGGCTTGTAGCAGGAGTTGGGTGTCATACTGGCAGTGGCGGTTCTAGACCAAACTTACCAGGGGGGCCAGTGTGGGGCACATATAATGGCAAAACAGGTCAATATTTTATTTTATATATTTTATTTTACATTTAGGTTTTCATTTATTTTCATTACAGTTCTTTTTCACAGCATGAAATCACACTATCTTTTTAAATCTCACTGTCCCACATCTCACTGTAGTAAGGAGGAAAAATAGAAAGAAAAAAGAGATTCACATACTGTACTGTGAGTGGTCTCAAAATCCCATAAAACATTTGCATGTGCATCGAAATGCCTCTTTGCAGTTCGTCCATTTAAGGCTCCAGCTGTTAGCTTTTTCAACCGAAGTTTACAATTCGTGCTGCTGGTCTTCAGGTTGCAGATAACACGTAGCGTTAGTTTCGTTCTTAGAGCCAGCGCATGTCGCGATAAGAAATTAATATTTAAATCATTGGCTGTTCAGTGCAGGGGCCATAACAGGTATGCATACTGGGTCAGGTATGGCCTGATTTTCCTGATGTTGAATAAGGCGAAGCAACGTGATAGAGTGACAGATACAGTGGGGTCAGAGAAAGATAGCTGGTCGTCAATCATCAGGTTTCTCACCACCTTGGATGGATTGAGGACTGAAGAGATGAAGAGATGGGCAGGAGATGTTCAGCCTAACCATGATACCTTGAATTAACTCAGAGATTTAATATTTTAACCCGGAATTAATTCTACCTGAGATGGCCGTGTTTGAGAGTATGGATAGGAGGATGATGTGAACTGTACCGAAGACAGCTGATAGATCCAGAAGGATCTTCAGTCACTGATAGCAGAGCAGTTTCAGTGGAATGGCTGGTCCTGAAGCCAGACTTGGATCGAGGAGGTCATTCCGAGAAATCAGTTTGAAAACTGATCAGTCGATAATTCTCAGTTTGAGCCTCGAGGGAAGGCTTTTTAAGCAGAGACATGACTTGAGCCTGTTTGAAAGAAATGTTCCGGTAGAAAGTGAGGAATTAACCTCAAGCATGATAGATGATAGTTGAAGAGATGGATTGTGATCGGGTCGAGGGGACATGTCATGGGACGGTACCAAGTCAGGAGTTTAGGTTCTTCACTGTCCGTGAGAGGGGCGAAAAATAAATAAATAAAAAATTACAATAAATAAATTGTAACTTTGTACTGTTTCTACTGCTAGTAGTATGACTAAACTAATAAGAATGATGATTATTATTATTAAAGACCCCATGGTGGCCCAGGTCTGGCTTTGTGTGTGTGTGTGTGTGGGTAGAGTCTACATGTTCTCCTCATGGTGGCGTGGGTTTCCTCCGGGGTCTCTAGGTTTCACCACAGTCCAAAGACATGCAGTCAGGTGAACTGGGGATTCTAATTTGACCAAAAAATGAATGAATGAATGAATGATATTCTCTGAGTGTGTATGTTATAAATGGGCCTCAGGAAAAATAAAATAGAATGTAGGATGTGATTCTTTATTTTTTCATTTTGTAATGATGTCTGTTGCTCTTTGTGTTTCAGTCAGTTTCAGACGAAGCGCAACCCGATCACTATCGACTGGACTTCACCATGACACTGAACACACAGACACAGCTCCCCAACACCTATAAGAATTTTTTTTCAGAGCTGCTGGTGTGTGAACCTGAGAAAGTGTGTATTTTACATTTTAGTGAATTTTAGGGTTGAGGGTAAACTGTTAGACTGGATCCTGTAATAATCAGTTTTTTTCTAAACCATAAACTGTACTATCCTGTGGTTGAAAGATTAGCTTTAGATTACATATGGTATCTGTATGGGACACTTTTCCTACTCTGCCTTTATTAGATATTTTGCAGAAACATTAATAATCTGATGGGTCTCGTGAACAGACTGGACATTATTTCCTTCTTCCAGTGATTTGAATGTAGATTTATTCAGCATGTTATATTAAATAAAATTTTAACCAAATGTCCATGGGGTTCTTGGTTAGAGCGTGTGAAGACAGTCAGATGCGTGACACGCTCATTGCATGAGAGTTGGCAGCCCTGTCCTTATAATGTCCCAGTGGTGTCTCTTGGAATGTTAAATGTTAGAAATCCTCTTACACCCAAGACCCTTCAAGTGTGATGGAATAATGTCCTCTCCTCTCTTTTGTGGAAGCTCCTTTATCTTTCCCTGGATTGCAGCTCACCTTGAACACCTTCATGGGTGGGTTTTTTTAAGCATCACAGCTGCATCACAGTAAATGAAGGATCATAATAGAGTTTCCAAAGCTTAATTATTTTTCAGCTCCACTTTGGGCCATTAAAAACTTTGACAGTTTTATAAAAAGTATTATACAGGGATGAATAATTGTGTCATGGCTATCAAAACAAAATCTACTGTTACACACAAATACCACGTCGTTCATTTTATAAAGCAGAATCTGGCCTTTTGACACAACTTTAATTGATAAATCCTTAAAATCTTTGGGGAGTTGAATATTTCTGTATATAAAAAGCTTTTGCAGAAAACCAGACATTAAAAAACCTGATGATTTTAAACCCGCACATATGTAGAATATATATATAGACACTTTTTTGCATATTCTATATTTTTAGATTGTACTGTTGTATAATTTTTATTCTATAGGATTTGCTGTTTCTACTCTTTTCTCTAGTTCTGTTAACTTGCTGTTGTAACAATGCATATTTCCCACCTGTGGTACTAATAAAGGATTATCTAATGTCTTATCTGATATTTATTTATTTATTTTATGTATTTACGAGTTTAAAAAGTCGTGATTTTTTTTTTTGCATTTCTGCGAAAGTTGTGCGCAGGGTTGACGCCCTGAAGGTCTTTGGGCCGTGACGTAATTTTCGCGGGAGTTCTCGCCTCTTCCTCACACGCGCCCTGCAGGAGAGAGCGGCTGGAGTTCAGAACCTTAAAATATAAAGTATAATATAAAATATAAACTCTAGAGTTCAGTAGCGGCTGTTTTCTGAGTGAGAAGATGAATCAGGGAGGGTCCGGTTCCGGGTGAGTCTGATCTGTTCTGGTCTGGTCCAGTAAATGATGATGAAGATTCTGGATCTGGATTTTCTGCTCCGCCTTCAGTATTTCAGCAGTTTAGCGAGTTAGAGGAGAGTTCGATCCTGGCACTGACACTTCTGTTCAGAAATAAATCATCTTCTTATCTGGAGATTATTGAGTCTGACCTGTTTCTCCTAAAAAACCCTTTAGGAGAAATAAGGAGTAAAAGAAAAAAATAAACGTAAGACAGAAGTTCTCCTGCTGCTCTCATCTGTTCTCAGTTTCTTCTCTTTAACACCTTATGGAGCAAAACTGTCTGACTTTGGGAGTCGAGACTTGAGTTTGACGACTTGAGACAAATTTCAGACTCATTTATACGAAATTTCTGGATCTTCTGGTTGACCTGAAGATCTGATGATCTGAGCTGAATAAAGATCAGAGCAGTGAGAGAAAAGAAATTAAATGTTAGGATCTTAAACTGGGATGGTGTGTGGGATGTGTGGTCATTATTCTGGATGTTCCTCTCCTCTGGGTGTCTGAACACATTATGTTCATTTTTGTGGTGCTCCCTCTTGTGGCAACTTTAAAAATTGCTTTGCTGGTGATGCTGAGACTTCAACATTTAAAAAATACAGAAACTGGGACTAAAATCTATCTGGATTAGAAAAATATACATTTTTTATAAGCTTATAAAATAACATTAGGGCCAAAAAGCATAAAACAGTTTTAAAAAAAAGTAATTCATTTTCGCAGTTTCTCTTTATCTCATTGTTTTTGAACCATGCCTGATATGGAAATAATTTGTTTTTTGACTGTCCACCCTCCACCAGCAGACACCAGCTGGAGTCCTGGTGGTTACGGAGTTGCCCATGCAATGAGAAGGTCGTAGGTTTGAATCCCAGTGTTGGATGGTGGTGGCAGCTTTTACCTTCCCTGGAGTGACATTTTTGAATGATCTAAATTGTGATTAACTGTGTCACCATGTCCCTGCCTAGCCAATAACCACCATTTATTTTATTTGTTAATAAACATAGAGGCAACCAAGTACAATAATATTTATTGTGGTGAAAGGCCACAGGTGGCGTAGTCTGACAACTTAGCCAAGATCCTTAGAGGTCACATTCACATGCGACTATAAGGGGCCACTTTACACGAAAACTTTAGTGTGAGTGGGCGGGGCTTAACTGCCATAGGCTTATTATGTGCGGATGTGTTATTTTTTGTGATGTCACTAAAATAGCTGTTCCAAAACAGGCTGTTGTGCATCGTGGTTTTATGTTGGCTGGGGAGTGAAAGTGTTTACTGTGAAAGATTTGGGTGACTATTGATGTCTTGTGTTAGAAACGTTATCCTCATAGTTTCAGTTAAAGAAGTAACATCTGGACTCGACTCGACTGGTGGATTTTTTGCTGAGCTGTTCCTTTAACAGTGTTTACAAACTACATCCAGGTTTTATTAAAAAAAGAAATTCCATTACATTGGCCCTTTAACCGGTCAGTGTTGAATCAGAATCAGTTCTTCTCTGACACACACACACACACACACACACACACGCCAGGAGCAGTATTAATGTGTGAGTGAAGTGGAGTCCATGCATTAGTCATGTTTTAATTAGGAGCTGTCGGTTCGGGGAGTTGAGGGTGTTAAAAGCTTAGATGTAGATCTATTAGCCGTTCACACACACACACACACACACACTTGTGAGGCCTTTCAGAGAGATAACTCACCTGTGTGTGTGTGTGTGTGTGTGTAAATTGTAAAGTATCCATTCTGTCATATGTGAACACAACACAGTGTGAACAGCACGAAATTCTTCCTCTGCATTTTAACCCGTTCACCAAGTGAAGCAGTGGGCAGCCAGGAACACAGCGCCCTGGGAGTAGTGTGTGTGGGAGGGCAGTGTGTGTGGGAGGGCAGTGTGTGTGGGAGGGCAGTGTGTGTGTGTGTGTGTGTGGATGGTGTCTTACTCAAGGGAATCTCAGAGGGATTCGAACCTGCAATCTTCTGATTGCAGGGCAACTCGCATACCACTAGGCCACCAGCTTTCTTTCTTTTTTATATATTTTTTTATATTTTATTTTTTTATTTTTACCTTCTGTCTCTCTCTCTCTGTCTCTCTCTCTGTCTCTCTGTCTCTCTGTCTCTCTCTCTCTCTCTCAGGAATACATGCTGTGGGAATGTGTTCTGTTCTGCTGTTTGAGTTTGTTGGAGATGTTGGAGATGTTTGAGCTGTTTGAGTGATGGATGTCTCCTGTCTGCAGATTTTCTTGAATGTTCTCTGTCTAATAACCGCTGTACTTGGTGTGTCCCCCCC
>JBBPCY010001033.1:3142-16386 GCA_037974405.1 Brachyalestes nurse
GTTCAATGTTGTCTTGGAAGTATAACCGGACCCCCCCCCCCCCCACGCACGCCCCGCTCTCTCTCTCTCTCACACACACACACACACACACACTTTTTTATCTTGTCAGAATGTGGGACCATATGTATGTCCCAATGTCCCATACGTACAACACCATATACAGCGCCCTCCACAATTATTGTCACCCCTGAAAAAATACATTCTTTTGGTGAATAATATAACATCACAGTGACAAAGAGAGAAAAATCCAACCTTTAATTTGAGTAAATTTATTATTTATACTCTCTTAAGCACTCTCCTCTTCAGCTTGTCCCACAGGTTTTTTTATGGGACTTAGGTCTGGGGACTGAGATGGCCATGGAAGAAGGTTGATTTTGTGTCTGGTGAACCATTTCTGTGTTGATTTGGCCATATGTTTTGGATCATTATCCTGCTGAAAAACATGTGATGACCCATTTTCAGTTTTCTGGCAAAGGCCACCGGATTTTCATTTAAAATGTTCTGGTATTTCAAAGATTTCATGACGCCATGTACCCTAACAAGGTTCCCAGGGCCACTGGAAGAGAAGCAGGCCCACAGCATGACACATACTTAACAGTGGGCATGAGGTGCTTTTCTGCATATTCATCCATTGTTTTTGTGGAGTGTTTGTTGCCAAAAAGCTCAGTCTTAGTCTCATCTGACTAAAGCACACGGTTCTAGTAGTGTTCAGCAAACTCCACACATTTACGTTTGTGACTGTAGGACAGAAAAGGTTTTTCTTGGTATGCTTCCCAAACCTGTTGGCATGTACGTTGCGCCTAATGGCGACCCCAAGTCTTTTCTACAGCTCTCTACTAGTGAGCTTTGGAGAATTTTTTACCTCCCTCACAATCCTCCTCGCTATGTATGGTCGAAAGAGTAACATGGGTCCGCTGTTCGTTACAGTTCCAGTTGTTTTAAACGTTTTAATTATTGCTCTGACTGTGGATATGGTCAAGTTTAGGCAAGTAGCTATTTTCTTATAGCCATTTCCTGAATTATGAAGATCAACACACATCTGCCTTACTCGAATGGCATGTTCTCTTGTCTTTCCCATTTTGAGTGGCTTAGAGAATGTTTTATTTTCACCAAATGTATCATATACATGTTACTATGTGATGATCTACGTGTATATGTAACGGGTGATTAAATTCTTTTGGTTTTTAATAGAAAAAACATGCAGATTTTATTCAAATTATATTTTCAAGAAAATTATTATGTAAAATTTTAATTTTGGCTGGTGCTGTAAAAGTTTGCTCTGCATGGTTTTACTACAAAGTCTAAAACTGTATGAAAAAACCAAACCTGCACACACACACACACACATACACACACACTTTCTCTCTCTCTCTCTCTCTCTTACAGGCTCTTCGGCGTTCTCTCTGAGCTGTAGCTGGCTTTGAGCCGCCCACCAGTTGCCTAGGCTGCTGTGTGTTTGGGCTGATGGATGTGTTACATCACTCATTTGTGAGGCAGACAGCTGGAGTCAGGCATAGTTATACACTCGCTGCCTCAGAGCCACACACACACACACACACACACACACACACACTCACAAAGTGGCCTGGTTCAAGGCTGTTTACATTAATCTGGGATTGGAAGTGTAGCCCTCTGGATAACAGGGTTCATCCCTGGAGATTGCTGGTGTAGTTGTGGTAATACAGACTGTAGTGAGTCGTATAAAACCAAGAAAATGTGTGCGTAACAGCAGTGTGTATGGAGCATTAACAATGGGCCAGCACTGGAAGTTTGGCTAACATTACACAGCTAGTACCTCTACATAGCATGAATTTACAGTTTGTAGCAATGACTGAAATCAATACAAGCCAAACCATTCAATTTCCTGCATCAGTACAGTGCGGTGCAAAAGTTTTAGCAATAGTTTCATAACTCCTAGTGGCACCACTGAGGTACCCTTGAGCAAGGTACCGTCCCCACACACTGCTACCTATGTGCTGTATTTCTGGCTGCCCATTGCCACACTTCGTGAATGGGTTAAATGCAGAAAAACATGGAAGAAGTTTTATCATTAAAAAAATGATTGATTTCTTACAATGCATCTTCTTTATGTTCTTAGAATTACTTTTATACCAATTCTTGGTTCTTCTCTTGGTTCAGCTCTTAGGCAGTCTCTCCCTTAGTGGTTCAAGCCATCTAGATGTGTTTGTGTTCAGCTCTCGAAAAACTGATTATGCCACAAGTCCCAGCCTTCAAGCATCTCAAAGGAAGAGGACTTAAACAGGGCCAGCTTTCTTCTATTGATGGAAATAATTCACCATCCCACATCAGCACACCAAAAACGTATAAAAGGCAATTATAGTCCACTTTTGGACTGGTGCAAGATCTCACTGTGGTTTTAAATACAATACTTCCACACTGCCTACTAACAGGATTTCCATAAAAGGTTCATTTGGACTGTCCTGTGTTTCACTGTACACTGTAAAACACAAGCTTGACTAACAAAGGTCTTTAAAGAAACCAAACCAAATCTTAATTGCTACAACTTTGTGTAAAGTATACTTTTGTAAAGTGCACCGAGGGCAATCCAAAAGAGGTGACGGCAATAACTAAATCTAACATAAATGAGAGCTAAAGTCTATGATGATATGGCAGAGGATGAAGGGAATTACAGCCTGTGGGCTTAAAGGACATTTGGGATTGTGGAGGAATAAAAGCTAACAGGTTCAATAGACTTGCCAGATCTGATAAGCTCAGTTTTGTAAGGGGAAAGGCCTGGAAAAGAGTGGATTTTTCAGAGGGAAAGGTGCGAAGTCAGGTCAGGAAAAATTCAATAAACTCAATAGATCAATAAAACAGCAGGGCCTGATGGAGTTACCCTGACAGTGCTGAGGCTCACTGTGGACAAGTTTGTTTTTGTATTGCATCACTTTTCCCATTTTTCTTTATCGAGTATGAAATCCAGCTTACATAGAAAATATAAGAGCTGAACACTGTAAAAAAAGTTATATGTTGGCAAGTGAAAACATTTCACTACTTGTTCCAAACAATATTCCAAGATCATTTCACTGAACAAAATTATTTTTAGTTGTTTTGGAAAACTTTTGCAATAGCCTTACAGCAGTCTCATAATGGGAAATGGTGCTTTAGGTCTTTTTTTTTATTCTTTGTTGGTTTAACGCTAATGAGCACAGCCTCACCTGTTGGTCAACACGCCAGTGACCTTAAGGCTAAATTATTTATTTAATAATTGGTAGATATTCACAAATGAAGACTGATAGCATTACAGATAACTTTTACAAATAAGGGAGTCCTACAGGGTTCAGTACTAAGTCCATTATTCTTCACACTGTATATCAGCGATTTCCAGTTTAAACTGAAGTTCTCTGATAAACACTTTTATTAAAGGAAATGTTTTCTTCATTAATAATAAATAATCTATGAATAATAAATAATCTAAGTTTTTAATGAAACAGAAAAGTAAGAGGTTTAGGGAGAGGTTTGTCTTGCCAAAATGTGTACGGAAAATATAAAAGATTCCCACAGTAATGCTTAAATGTCATGTATTAATATGTCATGTCTGGTCTACCACAGTCATGCCCCCAGTGGAGCCCGTCGCCCGAGCATTAAGTGTACACAGCCCTGGGCATGTTCATAGTTTGTTGTGTGTGTGTGGTTGTTTGGTGCCTAAGCAACCCAGGTGAGAGTGTGGAGCCTGGTTAGCTCATTAGCAGGTTTGCTAGGTACCTAACGACATTTCCACCTGTCTTGTGTTTAGTTTTAGGGATTCTTGTTACTGAGTTTATTGTCTGCGTTGTGTGATTGGCTGTCTGAATATGTGTGTGAGCCCAGCCGATCCAGAGATTCATTGCATTGTCACCCAGCTTGGCTCTATGTGATGAAAAATGTTATAAATGGGATCAATAAAGTACTACTGTTACTAATCAGGCTAAAAAGCAAAAGTAACTCAATGTAACAAAAATGACTAATTTCTTAAAAATTCCAGTGAGACAACTGAGGGCAATTGGCCTGCCTTCAGAACGTTTCAGAGAATATTTTTAATTTGACAAATTCATAAGGATTTCTAGAATTATAGAAACCAGAGTTAATCTACGAGTCATATCAACTCATAACTTATACATTTATTATAAAAAATAAAATAGAAATAAATCAGCAAGACCTTTGCTGTTCTCACTACTGCAAATTCATTAAATTTCCAAAGGCAATTTCTGCAAAAAGCTGTAGTTGAAGAGCCCATATTTAACCACTCATTACAACAAACAAGAGAACAGGCATAGTGCCAAAAGCTGAACAGATAATTCTGTATTTATTTGTAAATACGTGAATATATATGTGATCATGGCACAAATTAATAAATGACAAATTTGACAGTTCTACCATGTTGCTGTCATGAGTTTTTTTCCTCGTGCACCAACGTTCCACGCTAAAATTCAACAGTTCATTACATTTGTGTTGAATTGCTCTTGATTTCTCGACGGTTGTTCCACCTGACTGCAGAAGAGCTAAACATCTTCTTGTCAGTTTGCCTTAACGCTGGTCTCGCTCGTTTGACTTTGATGATTATATTAGTTGTACAATAACTGTGGTTGCTATGGTTATAGTGCCAGTGTAACTATAAATGAACACGGGGGACGTACTGTTCACTAACCACACTACATACATCCCATTTATAAAGGTGTGTAACAAAAACAGCTTGTCGATGTGATCTGCCCGTGTTGCTTTGATGCTTTGATATCAAATCCAATAGATATAAAATCCAATTTTTTGCCACTTTGTGTTTCTTCACTGTGTGTGCTGTGCTCTTGAGCATCCTGCATGGCACATCCGTAAGTTGGTGTGTCGGCTGTTGGGATGCAGCCTAACTTTATTAACTCTGATTTAGTTATTGGTGGACTGCCAAATGTAAAAATAAGTGTAAAAAAATATATAAGAAGTTAGAATGCTTATTGCTCAATATTTCAAAACACATCAGTGTGACAGTACACTTTAATTGAAAGTGGTCAGGTCAGTGCGAGGGTCAAGCCGAGATGACTTCACTCTTGATTTTTGTGTTGCATGTGGTCATCGTGTATTAGTGTTCACTATTATATGTACATACACCAAAAAATCCAATGACGTGCCAGTTCTAATGGCACGAAGCCCAGCACCATGTGAGCTGGACTAGGCTGAGTCATAGGGTTCAGACAGTTCTGTAACTCAGCAGTGCTCTGGCAGGGAAGCAGGAGCAGAAGATAAATAATGAGCTGGAGGCAGAAGAGGGGTGTAGAAACTAGCAGAGCAGTGTGTCAGCTCAGTGTGGATGAGGCTTCAGAGCTGATGCTGTTTCTCTGTGTGTATTCACATCACCACTGGACTGTATAATATCATTATTACTGTTCACTCTACTCAACACCGCTGTTCTGTGCAATACTGAGTATCATTACTATTTGCTATGCTCAAAACCAATGTCCTGTAGAATACTCATTATTATTACTGTTCACTATACTCAGTCCCACTGTACTGTACAATACTGAATATTACTATTGTTCACAACACTCATCTCCACTGTACTGTACATTTCTGATTATTACTACTGTTCACTAAACTCAACACCACTGCCCTTCACAATACTGATTATTACTGCTCACTAAACTCAACACTGCTGCCCTTCACAATACTGATTATTATTACTGTTCACTATACTTAGTACCACTGCCCCTTACAATACTGATCGTTTTTACTGTTCACTATACTTAGCACCATTACATTGTACACTGTACAATACTGATTATGATTATTATCACTATACTCAACAGAACTGCACTTTACAATATTATTTTTACTTTACAATATTATTATTACTGTTCCTTATATATTTCTCACTCTCTCTCTCTTTCTCTTTTTTTAAAGCCATCTTTCTCTTTTTGAGATGCGTAATCCTCAGCCTGCCAGGCAGTGCTAATCGGCCTGTTCTCATTTTGTCCGTGATGTGCTCCTCTCACACTACAGCAGAGTGGAGAGTCGTGCTCTAATTCGCCACCCGAGTGAGAGGACATGATAAAATAACACCTTCCTCTTCATTTTCACACAGATTAAAGCCACTACGCTCTGGTAGATCAGGCATATTTAGCGGTGGGCTGCCACTGCTGAGGGGTCCTGATAACAGTGTGATACTGAATAACCCAGTATTAAAGAAAGAATGTGGCAAGAAATCACATTTATACAAGATTCCTTCTAAAGGTTGGCTTGAGTGTGTTCAGCAACTGAAGTTTGATTCTTTAGTTTGCAGTAATGGAGGTTCATGTTCACCAGGAGAGCCAGAATTTTTAAATCAGAATTAAAATCAGAAAATCTGAAAACTCTATAGATAATGTAAAGTTCAAATAAAACTCCACAAAATACTCAGAAAATACTCTGTACTAAATAAACTATACACACAAATTACATTATAATTATAAATAATAATAGTGATGTGTAATGTACAACATTGCACCACTTTACTATTTATTTTACTACACGAATAATTTTACTATTTCACTACTGCTATTTGTATGAATTGTTTATTTTGCTCTGGAAACTTTGATGGGGCATTGAGTCCAAGAATGAAATTGCTAGTAATTATGTTAAATTGTAATCGGTATATGACAATATACTTAAACTTGCTTTAAACTTGACATTTAATCTCAATGTATATACGTTGTACAGAGGAAAGACAATAAAGACCACTTAAACACATATCTCTGGGTCGTAATGTGGGGGTCATCTGGGATGAAAAATATCCACTGGATTTGCATTAATAAGGCAGTTTGGTTTATTGGGCAGTTTTGATTGTGCAATAATTAGAGACCGATATATCGATTTACCAATGTTTTTCCTGATATTTAAGCATTTTGCCATAATCGGTTATCGGTTTTGTAATATCGGGTTCACCGATAAACACCGTCATCTTGTGGGTGTTTTGAGAATTACGCCATTTATGAAAATAAACGAAGCACGCTTACGGGGCAGAACGCTGAAAGACTCTGTTTTCTTCACTACAGCCTAGTTCTGTTCAACTGGGAGTATTAAGCTGCATTTTTTTTCCAGGTGGCTAAGAATGTTACCTGTTTTTTTTTTACCTTATTGAAGATATTTATTTGTTTTATTATTTTTTCGTATTTTTTGCACTTTCAGACCCCTCTATTTATTGGTGTATAATAAGAGTTTTGATTTTTATGCAAGGAGGGAGTGATTGTTATAAATAAAACAGTTTGTTCAGTGGTGTTGTAATCATTGTGTCAAAAACAGAAGTATAATAGTAAATAAATATCGGTTCTGAATATCGGTTATCAGGCATATAAACATGCAAATAATTGGTATCGGTATCGGTAATAAAAAATCAATATCGGTCGATCACTAGCAATAATCCACATTTTGTTCATGGTCTGATTTTCATTCCATATAACACTAAAGGAGTCAGATAGCTGTAGAAAAGGATGTTCCGGCCATAAAGGCCCAATTTGAATACTGGATTATGTAAAATCTTATTAATAACTATGTAACTACAAATTAAAATGCACGTAACACTGTAACTACCTAAGGTGTTTTCACTGTTACAGATGAATCACAGCAGTGTACCATGTGTAATTATATGTTTTACATTGTTTTTACTGTAATTACACATGCACTACTGTGGCTTTTACTGTAATTACACATGTACTAACTAGTTATTTTTACACAGTTACATGAGTAAAAACTGAAGTAGACAAACATGCACTAGTATTTACATTATTGTTGCATGCATTATTACAGTGCTATCAGACACAATATAAAGATTATAAAGACCCAATTTGATGTTCCGGTTTTCTAGATAATTAGGAGGTTGATGATGCGTTTTCTTGTGGACTATAAAACAGATGTCCATCACTTTGGACAAGAGCATCTGCCAAATGCTATAAATGTAAATAATTTACAAATTGACTCAGTGCCTGCTAAAAAATAAAGCCATTAATTAAAAAAAAAAATACACAAGTAGAATAAAATAAAAGTAGTAAAACGTAAAAGTATTTGTGTTGTAAAATAAACAGTAAAATAATATGTGCATGTTAGACAGTGTTTCAGATTTCCAGGTATTTACAAAATGTCTGAAAGAGAGAACAAGGTAGCCTTGTAGCTCCAGTTCTACACTAAAAAAAAAACAAACTTAAGACACCAAATGAGTTTCTGCTTATCCACTACATTCGGGATGAGGGGAACAATGTGTAAACCATTGTTTTAAATATCCTCATACTTCTTAAACTGATATCACAAACTTCTCTTTGGTCTGATGAATCACGTTAGATGTTCCACAATGCTATTGTGTCTTCCTTCAAAATCTAATTTGAGCCAACATGGAAGGGGCATCATTCCAGTACACTGAAATTACACAATACAGACTCTTCACACCCGACGCTCTCCTGGCCGGAGCAGCATGGCCACAGTTGAGAAACAAAAACAGCTATGCTGAACATCACGAGCTTTCACTTCTTTTCACTCCACAGATTCAGTCTGGCACTACATTTCTTGCCAACAGCTTCCCACCAAGGGTCCCATCAAGCCTTCGCCAAGCCCAGCAGCTTTAAAACTTGATCGGCCTGTTTGTAAAGGGGGGTTTCCCCCTTCTCCCTGTGGTCTGAAGCACCTGTTCTGCCCGATCAACTAATGAATCCCTTCCTGAATTCAAACAGATGTGTCAGACAACACAAAGCTGCTAATGGGAAAAGTAGGGAAGCCTTGATTTAGTCAGAATATCTGCTTATACCGTGTCTAAACCAATGTTTCTTTTTTGTATATACAGCCACAATTAGTAACCTTTTCACACCTGTGAACAGTTACATTTATGGTGTTTAGCAGATGCTTTTATCCAAAGTGACTTCCATTACCTAAATACAGATGACTGTCTCCCTGGAGCAACTTGGGGTTAAGGGTCTTGCTCAGGAACCCAGTGGTGGTATGCTGTAGGTAGGATTCGAATCCATCACCTCTTGGTCTAGAGGCAAGCATCTTACCCATTAGGCCACCACCACCACAAGTCTGTCTCAGTTCTGTAAACAGTTCACTCATTTGGAACTTATGGGTCCAGCTCATCCCTGCAGCTAAACTGGAGAAAGACCTGGAGACTGGGAAGTCCAAGACATCATTCTCAAAACGTTTTGCTTTTCTTTGGACTGGATATGATTTTCACACAATTTTGAAGGATGCTTGAGATCATTATCTTACTGAAGAATTTTGTCCAATGACATGTAAACCAGAAGGAATTGCAGAAGTATTGGATGATTCTTTTCTTTTTTCTTTTTGTCTTTTCTGTTATGTTATGATTCTTTCTGATTCTGCTGACTACACACTCATAACACAAGAGAGGACTACAGTACAGAGCGACATTGTCCAATTTATTATTTCTTCATTTTTCTGGTACTTTATAAGCACTTTGTTACTAAATTACAAAAGCTGCTCAAAGCTGTCTAAAATGGTCTTTGAATCTCTCTTTTGTCTCCTGTTGCTAAGTGTTTTTTTCCCGCCCACTGCAGTCGTACCTAAAGTTCCTTTTTCTACCTGAGATGGAGAATAAAGAGTTCTCACTGGTGCAGCGCCCACAACAGTCTATTAAGTTACTCAGAATTTAGCTTCTGCAACAATGTAAAGAAATGGTATTTTAACATATAACTTTAATTTCTGTGTTTCAGTGACCAGAACTTAACAGTAAGTTAACAGAACAAAATGTGTGTTGTACATTCTTTTATATTTTATCTATTATTTTAACTAAAACTAAATCTAAACCTAGAACTAAAATTTTAAGGTAGGCGTGAAACTAACTTTAGTTAGAAAGTTAGAACATCACAGTAAACAAACTTTTAATGTTAGAATGTTACAGTAAATTCAAAAGCAGTTGACATGATAGAAGCTTTAATGATATAAGCATTATAATGAACAAGGGTCCTGCTTTACAATAAAATCGAAATATTAATAAGTCAGTGAGCAAAAAACAGCTGGAAGTAAAAGAAAATTAGCAAGTAAATGCATAGAAAATTAATAAAAGACTCGTGCTCTTATGTCCAAAAGTTCTGGACTAGGATATAAGTTTACCTCCAGCCCTCTTGGACGGAGGGTGGTGGGGGGGTTATATTAGTATAAACAGACTCACTCAATGTATTCTAGCCCAGTGGTTCTCCTCTCTGTGAGGGATTGTGTAAACTCTCGCCTGACAGATGCTGTGATTATTAGGCCGAGCTGAACTGAAAGTGCAGCGCTGCGGTTCTCCAGCCCTCAAACCGTCAGTGTGAAGTATTTAATAATACATAGGAACTGCAGATATGAGTGTACGCATTTTTACACATTCCCCGCTACACAGAATGAGGCGCACTGCTGTTTTTTTCCCACTCTGTTGTTTTATGAGCCCCAGAGCTACTGAGACACCCCCACCCACACACACACACACCCTGGGGGAGAGCGAGAGCAACAGAACGAACAAGGGTCCTCTGCAGACTGTGCCCCTGTTAACACACAAAAACACACACGCACACACCAAGACTGAGAGAGAGAGAGAGAGAGAGAGAGAGAAAGAAAGAAAAAGAAACCAGAAAGATAAGAAAGACCCCGTCTTTAATCTGGACCCAAAACTATTGTCTACTGTTATACAGAAAACTATGTCTGTCTGTCTGTCTATTTGAAGTGTCTGATGTTTTAGATAAACTAGAACATAATAACCTAATAAAGACCAAATGCAGAATTAGCACATCATTACGATTTCTCCTTTGATATTTAATCATAATGATACACTGTTTATATCTTTGCATGTCTGTGTGTTAATTATATTGATTTAGTAGAAGATTGTTTGTAAAGTGGAGGAGACACAGAGTGGTGTAGGACCTACCCACCCTTCCAACACACACACAGCAGAAAACATCAGACGGAATGTTTAATGGCCGCTCTGCCCTGTGAGCAGTGTGAAAGTGACAGTCTGTCTGAAGGTCCCAGTTCTGTAGCAGGATCACAGTCAGCGCACCCCTGGACCAGTTACCCCAAACCACTCTCAGAACAACGTCCAGCTTTTTGTTCATGTATACCATAAAATACTATCTAAATTCACATTATAAACTGGAGTGTCCATGCAGCTACATTTGTTGGCCATTTAATCAGAAACACCCACCATACATGTGCACCAGGGCCTGTGTGCTGTAAAGGGGTTCTTATTATTATGGAGGTTTGTCTTGTTATAGTAGCATTTGCCTGTTAGCCTGTGAGCTTTCTGCTAACCTGGTTTGCTCCAGTGAGATCAGAGTTCTCCACTTAAACCCATAAAAAGAAACCAGTTAAATGTAAGGTGGGAGTAGAGTTTAGATTCTCTGCCCAAACCCAAACCCGAACCCAAACCCGAACCCGAACCCAAACCCGGACCCAAACCCGGCCCGGCCGTGATCAAGCATTTGTTTTTTTTAAGTTTGGTTTTTAAGTTCGTTTTTTTTCAGTTTACAAATGCACCCACAGTTGCATTTAAATCGGGCTTGGGCTGATAATTACAGTTAATGTGTCTCGAACACAAGGTGCACGGGCTCGAGAAGGGTCGGGTTTCATTTTTTGGGCCCGATCTAAGCTCTAGGTGGGAGGGATTTAGAGATTTACAGTGGTGCTTGAAAGTTTGTGAACTATTTAGAATTGTCTACATTTCTGCATATGTATGACCTGAAACGTCATCAGATTAGACCTCAAAGTAGATAAAGAGAACCCAGTTAAATAAATGAGACGAAACATTTTACTTCATCATTTATTTATAGAGAAAATGATCCTATATTTCGTGTCTGTCAGTGGCATAAGTATGTGAACCTTTCATTTCAGTATATGGTGTGACTCCCTTTTGCAGCAATAACTGCAACTAAACATTTCCGGTTCCTGTTGATCAGTCCTGCACGTTGGCTTGGAGGAATTTTAGTCCATTCCTCCTTACAGAACAACTTCAGCTCTGGGATGTTGGTGTGTAACCTTGCATGAACTGCTTGCTGTGGGTCCTTTCACAAGATCTCAATTGGATTAGGGTCAGGACTTTGACTAGGCCATTTCAAAATATTAACTTTATTCTTTCTTAGAACGACTTGTGTGCTTAGGATCATTGTTTTGCTGCATGACCCACTTTCTAGACTCAGTTCATGGACAGATTATCCTGACATTATCCTTTAGTATTTGCTTTTAATATTTGCTGTATAATTCATAATCCATTGTTCCACCAACAATGACAATCCGTCTTTGCCCCAATTGCAGCAAAACATACCCAAACCAAGAGACTACCACCACCATGTTTCACAGATAGGATAAGGTTCTTATACTGGAATTTCTAAGTCAACCATTCCACTGTCCTCCTTTATGGCTGAATGGTTATATATTACATTCATACTGGACTAAAACTACCCATAACTCTTTCCTCCCTGTGCCGCTTCACCTTAATGACAATTTTACAACAGATTGAGGCGATTAGATTGATTGGCACCACGGCTGTGATGCAAGTTTCGTCTTATCGACTCCAGGAAACACGTTTGCAAAAAGACTGCCATAAATACATCCCTGGTTTATAGAAGGAGTTTACGGCGGTGACCCCGAGCCTCGACCAACGTAGGATGCTCATGGCTTCTGCTTCAGCCACTTCTGCTGCCTCAGCAACGCACTTTTAATTGCCCTGCATAAAAATCGTCACCGCAAGAAATATCTGATATGGTGGAGGACAATAAATTACAGCAGTGCTGTGGAATCTGCTGGAGTGGCGGAGATGGAGCGCTAGGACAAATTACTGACTGTTAATTTCAATAAGAAGAGGGAGGGGAGAAAGGGGAAGAGACAGACAGAAAGAGAAAATGAGAGAGAGTGGGTGAGGGGGAGGGAGAGAAAGAGGGAAGCACTTTTGCTGAGATGGACTAAATTAGATTACACTAAAACAGGGGTTAAAAACTAAAACAGAAATTATTATTTCTATGATTAATTTATATAGTCAATTAATATTTCATTTTTTGACCAAACTGACAAGTTTGCCTTTTTGATTCAGTTCCAGGTGGAATTTCTCCACAGTTCCTCTCTGTTTGTACCATTTTAAAAGTCAACAGGAAGACACACACCCCTTCCACCCACTCCCACATTCACAAACACTACCTCGACCCACCCCCACACTCACACACACACACCCCTTCCACCCAGCCCCACACTCACAAACACACTTTTTCCACCCACTCCCACACTCTCACACACTCCTTTCCCCCAACGCCCCC